>APFE030213157.1:0-45843 GCA_000404065.3 Pinus taeda | reverse complement strand
CTTTAAATAGAGATCATGGACCAATCGTGTGTTAAGCCACGGATCAAGTGTCGGTAATACCGAGGAGAGAATGAACCGTCGGATCACTACATATCGTGACCGTCGGATTGTAAGTTACAAAAGTACGTAGTAAAGAAACACACTTTACCTAACTCCATACTAGACCAAGTTATACTTAACTATTTCCTATGTGTCGGAATATCCTAACAGGTCCAACTCGGTATAGTGGTACCAGTTTCCCGTTTTAAAGAGATTTAATATAATAACATAATGAAAACTAATGAAATGATTTTATAGCTAATGATGAAATTACTAATAAACTTATTCTACTTATTTCCAGGGATATCACATCTTTATATGTGATTCAAAGAAATATTTTGCAAAGTATGTAACAATATAGATCATTCAATACTTTGATGAAAAGAAAGCATATATGATAAAATAAATTAATTAAATAGTTAATTAATTTGGTTGGTTAAAACTCAATCATATAAAAGATCTAGTTATCTCATACACAATCATAAATCATTCAATTCTGCACATCAATAGTGATAATGACTTATTGTTGTCAAAGCATTTATATAAAGAGATAATGCATAAGAGATTCACTATCTAATTCAGTAACACATAATCAGAACATAAAGATAACAGTGCCCGATGCATTAGCGCTATGCTTATGAAAAAGATAGACTTCAGGCTCAACTTCTCAATTAGATAACTTTGGATCAAACAATAGTGCAAGTTCAAAGTTTTCTTCTCAAAATCATGGACCCCTTTCTAAATGCATGAAAGGGGTTTAAACAACCTATTAATATCACAAAAATAGTAAAATTAAAATAAAAATCTTAAAAGAAACTTCAAAAAACTAAGCTAAGCTAAAGGAAAACTATGTTAGTGATCTGTCGTAACAGGAACTCGTGACTGTGTTGTAGATTGATTCTTCATCTGCTCTATGAGACCATATATGTCTGTGAGCGGCTTCAACTGGGGTTGCATGCGCATTTGTCCCGTAAACACTGCATCACTAAGCGCTGGAAGAAGTTGTATTGTTGCATTTGAGAAACACCTCAGCGCGAGCCACTGACTATGAGGCTTCACTAGAAAATTCCAATAACTTTCAAGGTTTTCTTGTGATAAAATCTGAATATATTGAATCTTCTTCCTAGATGTTTCCTGCCGAGATTGTTTTTAAAGCTTTAACATCCAGCAAGGTGCCCTTCGGGCAGCCTTGAATTAGATTGCCCTGCAATAAGGTATATGTAATGTATTCGATGAACTTTGAGGCAAGATTTCTAGCTCTGATAATAGCCATTTCTGCATATTTCGTTCTGATATCCCTGTCATCGGAAATCATATCGTTATGTGATTCTTCAATTCGAGGAAGATCAGCTGATCTTCCCTGAGCGTTGTCTTTCCAATTTATATACTCAGAAATTTTCTCGTCAATTTCTTCATAAAACATCCTAAAATCGGACAATTGGTATAATAAAGAATCGATGGTCTTTGACAAGTCATGAATTAAAGCCAATTTGTGACAGAAGATAGCCTGCTGGATTGTTAGGAGCATATCCAGTTCTGATGCCTCCTTGCGGACTTCATTTATCTCTGGATTTCCCCTCAACTTGTTTATCCTTTGTTTCAATTGCAATATTTGTTCATCTTTGTCCTTCACTTCGAATTCAAATTGTAGCTTTAAATCATTAAAACATTTCTATAACTCGGTAAGGTTTGCTTGCCATTGTTGCTCAATTGCTTGCTTTTCAATCTGCAAAGTTTGTTCTACTTGAACGATCCTTCGATCTTTTTCTTTCATTAGCAGTTGTATTCATGTAGCTCTATCAATGGTAGCACTAGCGTAGGCTCCTGCGAACTGACATAATCTCTTCAATTCCTCGTTAGGGGTTGTTTGAGCTCCTTTCCAAAGAACTAGAAAAGGAGTTTCATTTGAAACTAGCACTTGCGATTGATTTAACTTTCTTTCCTTCCTTGACCTGCTCATTATTGGTTTGTGTTTTGGACTGTAAAATACGTCCAAAGGCGAGATTTCTTAAATCTTCAGGACTGTCTCGTCAGTAGGGAATGCAGGAATTATTTCCATATCATCGACAAAAGTTGATTGATTGACAATTTCGGCATCAATTCTATTCGTGGGAGGTTTAGGAATAGTTTCCCTTGGGAAGCCTCAATAGTAAATGAGCTTTTCCCTTTAGTTTTTGGAACCTGTTCTGTCTCTCTGCCGACTGTAACCTGTTATGCTTGTATATCGACCGGGATACCTATAACTCGAGTTTTTTGTTGTTGTCAAAACACGGTTGAACTCCTCCCATACTTCATCCAATTTTTTCTCCTCTTTAATTTCGTATTTTCTCAACAACTATAGTAGTTGTTTAAGAGACTTGGGAAATAATTGGAGATTTTGAAGAGGAGGTTGATGCATCTGAAACTTCTGGGTTCCTTCAAAATTGTTTTAACAGGGATTCTGGAAAATGAGTTATTCTTCGTTGACGATATTGATTGAATCTAATCAATTCGTCAGGACTCAGACGATCCGATGCCAGTTTTTCTACCATATAATACTCTAGAACCATTTCAAACAAATCATCGAACTTGTGAGGCTCGCTTGAAAATGGTTTGAGCTAGCCTATGTTGTAACATCTTTCACTACGCCATTAGGGTCATACGACCCGTTTAAATGCTTTTAATTTTTCAATTTCAACTAAGGAATGCTTGAATTTCTCTAAGTTATAGGTACCACAGGGGATAGGAAAACACGGCTAAGCATATTTCTTGGTATCTTTAAGTACTTTAGCTAAGCCCTTACGAACTATTTGATAAGAAATTTCCTTGTTCAACAATTTATCTGGGACAAAAAGGGGAAAACATGAGGATGGGAGAGGCTACAAAAAACCCAGATGTAAGTAAATGACTCTTTCCCAAACCACTTTCCTATAGGATTTAAGTCTCTATTGGCTTCTGCAGTGAGTCTAGGAGATTTTCTGTCGAAGACCTCTTAGTGGATAGGGAGCATGACCTCATGACAGATTTTGTAGAAGTGAGCATGGTATTTGGTTTCCCAAAGGATATCGAGATAAACAAATATATGACTAGGAAGTTGGTTTGTCCATTTCCATCCTAGAGATGGAAAATTATGAGGAAAACAAATTGTGTCCATGACATATGTGCTCAAAAAGAAAGGAGGAGTCGTTCTTTCAAGAAAATTGTGCTTCTGTCTGTAATTGCATATTGAGTGGTCAAATTGTTGGATAAAATAGCCACCCGATCCATGAAATAGCCATGAACAAAGGCTTCTATCGATGACACCCATTCTTCAGAGAATTATGTGTATTTGGACAACCATAGAGGCGACATAACATAGTAGAAATATGAGAGAAAGGGCCAACAATAGAGGCTAATGAATACATACCCATGTCATCTCGCTTGCGTTTCTTTGAGTCCCTTCTCCATTCTCTAATCAGCTTTGCGTGATTCAGATTCTCTTGCATGAATTGCATATCATATTTCTTCTGAGGTTGAGGTAGATGATACATTTTCCTTAAATCCTCAGCTTTAAAAGACCCAATAACTGTCTTCATCGTTGTTATGAACATTCTGTCTGTAATATCCAGATGGTCAACGACCCATTTCACCGTATCTCTACATGGTAGAATTTTGGGGCGGGCATCAATTCTATGGAGAAATGAATTGGCCACATCATTCCATGTTTCGTTGTTACTTGGAGGAGAATCATCAGCAGTAGCAGCCTATTTCACGATTATTCTTGGATTTTCATCCTCGAACAGTTCGTATATTGCCTCCGAGGAGGAAGAGCCTGCATCCGGAGTGCATGTAGTATATGTAAACAATGGAGACCTCTCAGACACTTCTTCAAGGGGCAAGACTGGTTCTTTTTGTATTACAGACTTCCTCCTCGCCTTGATTAATCTTGACATGTTCTCTAACTGCTCTTTATTGGAATTTACCTGTAAGGAAACAAACCAAGATAAGAAACAAGAGCTTCGAAAGATGGAAAGGGTCATATCGATTCAACGCAAGCTTTATGGAAAATCCTTTCACATTAACTCAAAATTATTACAAATCATCAAAAAACCTCAAAATTAGAACTACACAGAGTGGTCATTCAATTTTCAAACATTTGTTCACGTGACGTTGACACTTGTCACTATATCGAAAAATCTTTTATCGACATTTGGTATCGAGTGATATTAACATAACTCATTCATCTCTGATATCCGAAAAAAATATAGGTGTGGGATCTATATTAGCAAAATACTGGAGTTTTAAAAGAATCTGATATCAACATCCGTCAATTGACGGAATGCGGTATCATCTTTTGACAGATTGTGATATTGGTTTCAGAATTTCGCATTTCTGCTTTTTTCTATTTCACTTATCGACTTTTCATTGTTTTTCTATTCTTTGAAACCGCCGATACGTGTAGCTTTTAATAAGACCAATCCCTTTATGATATTTCTATTTATTTGTTATGATTTCGGGATTCGTAAGGCTTGTAATTTATTTCCTAAAACTACAAAAGGATTCTCAAAAGGTTTTATGCCATTTTCTTAAACTTTCTTGATTTATTAAAAAATAAACGAGTAAATATAAAACTTATCCTATTTTATCTAAACAAGGAAGGATTCTATCCTTCTTCTTTTTTATAGGGCCCCCACTATTCTTTCTACTAAGTCTAAAGATAATGGGGGTTTGTTTAGTACCACAACAATTAGCGACATATTGGACGAAACAGTTAATCTCTGTAAGATGTCAATCTATATCAAGAAATTTCTTTAGGAAGTTTAAAAATGATTGAAATCTAGATTGATATAGATAACTTTGTTAAGTTTCTCAAGGTTTGTTATATGTGAAAATCTTTTTTGTGTGAACCAATTGCTAATATGTTGAAAAGATAAAGTAAAAACTATTAGAAGCTTAGCGTATTGAATAAAATCATTAGTCATTGGTAGAGCCTCTGTGCTAGCAGGCGTTCATAGCCTCGACAAGGTTACCATTTAACCAAAATGAACCAGTATGCCATCCATGTTATAATAACATTCTTTAGAGGCAATGTATTTCCTTTTTTATTTTTATATTATTTATTTTTTTACTTTAAAGTCATTATCCTGGTTCGGTAGCCAGAAAATGATAATGCCACTATATTGGTTTGGCTTCCAGTAGTGACAATGTCAATTTTATTAGTTTCCTATGATCATGGTAAGCAGGCTAGTGATGAGACCTCTTAACTTTTAGTTTTTTTTTTTTTTGAATTACACTCTGATTTTTTTTCTCAAATAAATGGACGGGGAGGTTTCATTCACTCTTTGCGAGTCTTGGATGACCTCTTTAAGTAAAACGTGCTAAAGACTTCATAGTAATTTCTGTTTTTATAAAGATAACTTTTCAAAACCAATTCACAAAAAATAGATTTTTAAAGTGTTTCAAACCAAAAGATTTCACAACTAAATGATTACCTTATTTCAAAGCTTTAAAATAGATTCAATACTTAGACTCCGATTTAAAGTTCTGCTTCCCAAATTGTTCCTTAAATAAGTTTAACAATTCAAAAATAAAGAGAAACTTCCAATGCGTTTTTCAAAAGCGTAGTACCTTTAGTAACAAAAGGAAATGATATATAAAAATATTTACACATTTTACAAAAGAAGCTATGTTCTTTGAAGAAAATTATTTTTTGAGCATAAGCCCATTAACATGAAGAGTTTCCTTCTTCCCGTGTAAATCTTGTAAGATGAAAGTTGATGGACCTATCTTCTCAAAAATCTGAAAGGGGCCAAGCGAGAGTTTTTTAAATTTTGTATGTTTTCCTTTATGCTCGTGCATTTTATCCCATTCCAAAACTAAGTTTACAATTTCAAAATTTTTATCTTTGACTGAATTGATATCAAATGAAGCTTTGACCAATTGTTGGTGGTGAGCATGGACTAGATTAGCTTTATTTCTTTCTTCTTCCAACTTAAGGATTTGAGACATTCGTAATTGTGAAGTAGAAAAAGGTTGTTCTTCAATAAATTGAACTAGGGTTGATGAGGGGAGCGCTAGATTTGGAGGTAGGATAGCTTCTTTCCCGCCTACCAAATGAAAAGGAGAATTAACTATTGAGGTTTTCTCAGATATTCAATCAGCCCTTAAAGCAAATATTAAAGATTTTTTCTAGTTCTTTTGATTTTGGTCGATAGTTCATTTAATGATCCTCATAAGATTTTTATTAGTGGTTTCTGCTGAGCCATTTCCCCGAGGGCAATGATTTGCAGAATACTTAAGTTTAGATCCTCTCTTTAAAGAAAATTTAGTCATTGCATTTCCAAAAAAATAAGAAGCATTGTCAAAAATAAGAGCATGAGGGATACCAAACCTGGTAATAATAATTTGATCAATGAATTCAATGATGCTCTCAGAATTAGCTAGCTTCAGAGATGTTGCCTCTACGCATTTTGTAAAATAATCCATTGCAACCAAAATGTACCTGCTCTGTTTGGAAGAATGAGGAACGATCTCACTTATTACGTCCAGTCCCCATTGCTCAAAAGGTTGTTCGACTTTAACAGGTTGCAAGGGCATGGAAGGTTTCCTCTGTCTTCCAGAAGCGGTACGAAATAATCATAATTTTTCCTAAATAACACATCATTGATGAGTTGATATTGATTGGTTTTCGATCTCAAGGCTCCCTTTTTCTTAACATCTAGTTCAAGTGGAGCATAACCTTTAACAATAAAATATTAAGTCAGCATATGGAGACTGAGTATTAACAGGGAGTACCTCTGTGATTTGTTCAATATTACCTGTTACTTCATCTATTGATGTATCATTCATTCCTGTGACTAACTTGCAAAAACCTTGACCTCTTACAATTTTAGCGGGTTCGATTTCTAGATCATATTCTTGTAATGCAGTAACCCAGTTAGCCCTTTCTTCTCCTAACTCCTTTTGAATAAGTAATTTCGTGATTGCTAAGAAAGGAACAATAACTTTAACATGAGTTTTTAGAAAAAGGGGTCTAAAATATTTGATAGCTTTGTAAACTGCAAAGGATGTCTTTTCTACTCCTTAAAAATTTAATTTAGCTCCTTGAAAATTTGAGGTGAGGACAAAATAAAAATTAAAAAAAATGGGAGCTTCGATTTGGTTGTGTTAAGACTGTTGCATATGATAATTCAGAGGAAAAAGTATATAAAATAAACTGATTAGAAAAAATTGGGAGTTGATAGAAAAGGGGCATCAATTACAGCTTGTTTGATTTCATTAAATGTTTCTCTTTCATGATCACCCAATTTGAAAATCGAATGTTTTTTTATCATTGTTTGTAATGGTAGGACAATTTGAGAAAATTTGGGGACAAATCTCTTAACAAAATTGATTTGGCCAAGAAAAGATTGCATTGACTTTTTCGTATGCGGTAATGGAATTTTGGAAATTGTTTTAGTTCTCTCTGGATCAATAAAAATTCCATGTTTGGGTACAATAAAACCAAGGAGTTTACCTTCAATAAGAGGAAAAAACCGATTTCTTGGGGTTTAGAGAAATTCCGTACCTTCTGCATCTTTGAAAGATATGCTTTAAATCATGCAAATGATTATTTCTCTTCATTGGATATAAGGTAATATCATCTAGATAGACCACAACTTGGGCATGTTTGTTGAATATTCCAAAATTTTGTATTTTATATGAGCACTAATAAAATTAAGTTAATCATTTGAGTTGCTGAAAAACCTATATATACACATTTTAGTTTCCATGAAAAAAACAGTGATATCTTTATTTGAAGAAGAAAAGGTGATATTATAATGCAAGAACCCAGACCCAGTGTATTACATCCCAAAACCTAGAATTAAATACATTCATGAGCTTGGGGTTGAATAGAACATCACCAAAAAAAAATTTACTATCACAACAACGAAATAACAACAGAGTGATCCTTTTAGAGCCATAAACACTATAAACCAACCATGTGACAATGTCTACATACAATATCATCCAAACAAGGTTTAGAGAAACCAGTGTTTGTGAGGTAGACATGAGAGTCAAGAATTTGGAAACTTTGAATTTTTGAATATAAAAATGAAACAACATAGAGATAATATGTGAGAGATTATAAATTTAGGTTACATTTTAACATGAGAGGAGAGGGAGTACAGAGTACATGATTTTTTGGTCTCCTCTCCTGGCATGGCAGCATTGCATTTCAGCATTTCAGAGTAGAGTAAGGATTTAAAATATGATATCCTTATTGCCATAAAAAAAATAAAACAAATTTGTAGGCCTTCTATGTATGGGATCCCACTGCAGAACCAGGGATAAAAATAGGCACACTGAACTCTTTTGCTTCTTCAACTGTTTTAATCACCCTATAACCAGGCCACGTTACGCGCCCATCTAGAAATGCACCAGGCCCAGAATTCCTGTATTCCCCAAAGTATAAGCTTTCTAATGCAAATTCTCCCGACCATTCCAACCAGCCAGCGGGATGAATGAGGTCGCCTAAAAACGATTGCATGTAAACTGTTCGAGAGTATAATTTCCAAGGCCTTCCGAGGTATGTTGAAGTGAATGCCATCCAGGGAGTGAGATCACTTGTTGCTGTAACTATACAATTATGTATTGAGATGCCGGTATTTTGATAAGGATGATTCCTTCCTTGGGCAGTGATTACATTCACTTGATTGGGCATGCCTTGTCGAGCATAAATGTTACACTCCTGTAAAACCACGGCTGCATTGCCAAAAATGAAGTCCACTGTTCCGAACACGTCACATTCTCTGTAAAACTGCCTCAGAGAGTGAACATAAAGTGTGTCTTGGTAACCAATAATACTGCATCGATAAATCGCTGCAAAATCGGCCCCCACCCGTAGAGCCACAGCTTGATGCTTGTCAGGCCCTGCACTGTTCATAAAGCTCATGTCACGTGCAACAAATCCTGCACCGGATACAGCTGCAATGCAGCGATTCACTGGTCAGTGATTATTAATTGGCCTCAGCTCCATACACACATGTCATGAAACAATGTTGAAAATCCAATTCACCAGGTACAGAGAAAGAGAAAGGGTATTTCAATTAACCAGGTACAGAGAAAGAGAAAGGGTATTTCAATTAACCAGGTACAGAGAAAGAGAAAGGGTATTTCAAGAAATTGGATTGAACAATGAAACAAACAAAAATAATGCAGACAGAAAGGTTTGGAATAGTACCAAAGGTAGCGGAACTGAAAGTAGTAGAGCCCTCCTTCACATTTTTGCTGGAGACAACAACAGTCTTTCCCTTGCCATCGCCAACAAACATTATGTTGGTTTTTCGTTTAGAAATTTTGACAGTTTCAAGGTACAGTCCAGCTTTGACATAGATTATGTATTTTCTACTTCTCAAATGCTTGGGTGCCTCCTTGACAGCGTCGCTTATTGTTACATAGTTGCCACTGCCATCCTGCGCTACGACAGCATCAGGTCTCAAGTCTGCAGGGGAAAGCAGTAGTAGTAAACGATCAGTTGGCGATAACCACAGAGGGAATTCCTTCATGTCATATCGATCCAACAACCCATAATGCTGATAGAATTCCTGATCCAGACCAGCGTTATGCCCCTCATCTTTCTTGAATTCCTGCTCCAGACCAGAGTTATTCCCCTCATCTTTCTTCAATTCCTGCTCCAGACCAGCGTTATTCCCCTCATCTTTCTTGAAACCAGCGTTATTCTTCCTTGGCAACATCCGTCGAGGGTTTTGGGGAACCGCAGACTTATTCGTCTGCTCACCAGGTAAAGCTTTATTTTCCAAGCCGGCGTTGCTGAAAAGGGTTTGGAAGAGGGACAGGGAATTGCTGATCAATTGAGCGAACTTTCTGATTTCTTTTAGAATCTCAGCGGAGGAGGATTGAAGAGTCGCATTGCCGCCTCCAATCAAGTTCTGGAAGTGGAAACCCTCGAGGCATGTATCCTGGTTTGTCAGAGCGGCACTGAGCCAAGTTTTGACATCGGCAATGAAGAGCAATGACGGTCTCTTACCAGACAAATCGGACATGTGGAGCAGCGTGGCATTCAGATGATATAGTGTATCGCGGAGCAGCTCCACGCAATCCTGCTGGGCCACACCTCCGTCTCCGTCTCCGTCTCCCCAAACATGGGCTGCAACCTTTAGAGAGTACGATTGCAAAACCTGAGCTATGGTGGCTTCAATGGTGGCTTGAACAAAATCTTTGGGTTCCACCAGCTGATCAACACCTGGATATGTGACCAGCGTAGACACGCACAGCTGAGGGTGGAATGTTTTAGAGCAGGCGGTATGTATACCAGCCGGTATGGCTCCTCCTGTGGCCGCATCTGGAACCTTGTTCCGGAGAATAACAATACCAACAGAAATAAGAAGGCAGGCAAATATAACAATTCCAATGGCAACCCATCTTCTCGTCGCCCGGGATTCATCTTGGTTCCCGGGCGTCATCGTGGAAGGCTGAAGCCACAAATCTGCCTTCAGGAACAAGAAAAGTGTGCAGGATTCAAGAAACAGCGACCCGTAATTCAGGATTCAAGAAACAGCGATCTGTAATTCAAGAACAACAAGAAAACTCAACTCAACTCTGCAGGAAGGATTCAAGAAACGCAGAATGCAGCGGGAAAACAAATCTTTTGTAAAAGTCAAGTATGTTTGACGAGGTTCATTTAAAGCCTCCTGAAATTTGAAATGTGTGTCATTTAATATAATTAATTTAATTCTAAACTAATTAATTGTGATTTAGCATAATTAATTATTATTTAATGTAGTGTTTTTTAATTATTATTATTTAATAAAGTATTTTGTTTTACATTTACTATAAATGTGACTTATTTGGTTTTGTTTTGTATACCCTATAATATTCAATTTTAATGTTTATAATTATGAAGTTAATATGAAAACATCAACGAGGACATTGTCACACAGAGTAAAGAGATTTGAGCAACATTTACGATATTTTTTTAAATATATTTGGGGTTGGAAGGCAACTAAAGATCATTTGGCATCAAAACAAATGTTGCAGTACACAACAATCACTCTAAATCTTGTTTTATTGAACTTAAGCAACCGATACATTTTTATTTTTATTTATGGGATTGGATGTTCTAATTACATTTAATTCACATGCTTAGGATGATTAAAAGTTTAACTCCTTAATTGCAACTTCCATTTGAATGGTTACTATATTATGTTGAGTGGTGTTTTTGCTCAGCGAGATGAAATGAATCTGAGTGATGGGATCTCTATGAAAGGTTTTAGTCAAGTAAAATGTGCAAACATTCTAATGATTAAAGGGCCACTTGGAGCATTTAATTGAGACATTCACCTATCATTTGTTTCATGTAAATTATGTGTCTCAATGGAATGAATTATGATGACAGTTTATGCCAAAGAGCACAAGTATATGGTTTTGACACGCTTTTTTATTAAGAAATTCTCTTAGATATATAGGCTAAAGACGTGTTCTGACATATATGAAAGACAATAATACATGTCATTAGGTGAATAAAATTGTTGCTTGGGAGTCATTCACACAGGAAACCCCATAACTTTAGGAGGTTACTCATTGAGCTTAAAGCCTTCTTTGTTGGAGTTCCAAGTTACCCCTATTGGTACCCATTTGAATAATATCACATTAGACAAGACTACATATGGACATTACTTACATGTACCTTAAGTATATTCAATGTTCCCCTAGATGAATCGTGAAACCACCCATTTAGCCGCCTAGCTTTTCTTGTGCACCTAAAGCAACACTCGGGAAAAATACTCTCTCATACTTGCTTAGCATTGGTATATTTTATGGCTATAGCACCGGTCACACCCGTTATATAAACCATTTCTTGCTAAAAAATCCTTATTGTTAATTTGGGTTACTTGATCCACCATTTCCTTTTTAATTGTGGGATTGAATTAAAGGTTAATGATTATATACCTTATTATGCTACAATTTCATTTGACTAAGATAAATGGTTGATGCGCAATACATAATCCATTAATAACTAATTGAACAATCAACATTGGACTAAAAATGTTCAAACAATTCATCATCATACAACAGCTCTAAGAAAGGATCGACATCTAATCTGCCCTACTCTCACTCAAACTAAATGACAAACTTAGGATTAGAATCAAAGGTAGGGAAACCCCCTTAGGCTGGGAAATCACACACTCACACTTGGAAGTGAGGGGCAAGGATACCAAGATGACAATGGGTGGCTTTCTTTATAATTTCCTTATGCTCCCCCTTGATGCAAATGGGACTCTTTACATAGGGATAACCCAAGTGGTAACAAGCAGTTTGTTGGATAATTGATCAGCTTGGTATTTCATAGAACTTTAATCATGGAAACTGCTTACAAGCACTTGAACTGTGTACAATCTAATTGCCACGCTTTTTCAATCCTTTGTTGATATTAGACAAGAAAATTTGACCAAATGTCTAGTAAGAAATGTGGTTGATCTTAATACTAATGAAATACCTATACAATGAACAATCTTCATTCATTAAAGAAT
Organism: Pinus taeda; assembly: GCA_000404065.3. NCBI lineage: Eukaryota > Viridiplantae > Streptophyta > Pinopsida > Pinales > Pinaceae > Pinus > Pinus taeda. Next base: position 33,313 of record APFE030213157.1, on the reverse strand, counting down.
ATCAATCATGAAGATAGATGAATGGTATACATATAGAATTTAAAGTACAAGAATAAAATAGATGATTGAATGATAATTACAATAACCTGTTTAATGTTATGTTAGATGTGTATACACACACATTAGGTTGAAGGTTACAATTAAAGATTGAGAACCTTATTGGCACATCATTATTATTTAATATTTTATGTTTATTTTCATTTTACTTTGACAGTTCCCTTACAACACACATCCCTAACTCTAGTGTATATCTATGGATGCAACAAAGTAAACATATTTTGGATAGAGTGAATTAGAAACACAGGTCGCAGTTTATTACAAGCAAGCATAGTCCACTTAATTGTAGGCACACAAGAAATGACATCTATCCCAAATGGGTGCATGTTCAATCCATGGATTTTTTACTGTTTTAACACAAAACTGAAGACGCACTTCAATTGACATTTAGACCCAATCATATGCCATGTATCAATCGTTGGCTAGCCTATCGTTCGAAAATAATGAGGGCTAACCATTGGGATGTGACATCTATTTCAACACCGTGTGCATTCTCAAAATCAACACCTTGAGGGCGCAACCTTCAACAAGAAAAAGCATCTATTTAATGCAGTGGAGATGTAATGTGGTTGGATATTGAGAGTTTTTATAATCTCTTTTCACATGCAATAACTTTTGAACTTTGATGTCACTGGAAGAAAGATGATTGGTCTTCATTTTCTCTCCTTTCTTCTGTGTTGATTGTGCTTGTCCTTCCAATTAACTAGATTTATTGACTTCATATGTTTTTGCGGGTGTTTTCTACCCAAGCATGGTGAAATACTTGTGAACCAGAGCTATGTAACAAACCTAAAAGCCTCATAGTGTTAGATATTTTATTATTGAATTGGTTTCAAGTGACAGACAAGCTTGAAGCAAACCCTTTACGTCACTGTAGGGTTTCTCTTAAAAGAGCATTGGCATGATGGTCATGATGATTTGATCTTGTATTTCTCCATTATCAATTAAATACTTTTCTAGTTTACATTTGACCCGTTGACCTAAATGGTAGAGACCTGTTTGTTAGGTCAATCCTAAACTTGCATTGATTTACACATAACAAAATTTGGCTACTTGTTCATGAGATTTACTTTTTCAAACTTAATATGTATATCGGATGCAACAGTTATGAATATCCCTCTTTAGTTGGCACAGACCAACTTGAAATGAGAGGATATTAGGAGGTGACATGCCTTATGTTATTTCGCTGCTTACTCAAATCTTAATGTGGGCGGTAATAAGTCCACTACAAAATGTATTTTCATGTGTGCTCTATTTGACAAGAATTGTCATTAGTATCTTTAATTCTTTTGCATATGTATGAAGCATCTTCCCTCTAAACCTATGCATTGTAATTGGTACATGGTTGTTCATCACAAAGTTAAAACCTTCTCTTTTTTCTTAATACCTATTGTTTAACGAGGTATTGGTTCTTCTACTTGACTATTTCTTGGTTCCTTTGTCAGTTCTCAAGGTCATTTCTTTCACTTCTTTCTCTGAGAGGATTTGAATGTCCATTACATAGAATATCTTGACCATGATTCCATTTGAGTAAGAACTAGAGAAAGGGTTTGGGGCACTGAAGGTGAAATCTCCTGTTGGGAGACCATTAATATGTTTTCTTTGAATTTAGTTTTCGATATTCGATCTTAATCTACTACATATAAATATCCTATTCATTCAGGAGCTCTAGGTCATTTTTATCTACAGAACGTCAAAAGGAAATCCAGGGGCTGCGGGCTATGGGGGCCTTTTGCGAGATGCAACAAGAAGGGTAATGCACTTGTATGCAAGAGCTTGTGGACACACAACTAATAATTTTTCAGAATATTTTGCTCTAGAAATAGGGCTCCACATTGCCAAAGAAAAAAATATCCCCAAAATCCAAATCACATGGGACTCCAAGATTGCTATAGGAGTGTCCCAAAAACTCTTGGATGTCTCCCCAACCTCCAAATTAGTAAAGAGATGACGCCTTGAACTCATGGTTTCTAGGATCCAAAAACTCCTCCTATCTTTGCCTTATGCGATTAAAACACATACCCGCGGGGAAGGGAATAAGGTAGCAAATCTTCTGGTAAATTGGGGAAGCAATTAAAATAACTTGGAAATCAACACTCACTGGCCAATGAAAGAACATGATAAATGGAAATATAACTTGATTCAGATCCTTCAACAAGACTCGGGTTCCCCGATATTGGCGGGATCTCGAGAAGAGCAAGGAAATCCTGCAGACAACAGTCGTAGTGTTAATGTATGAAGATATGAGTTGATGGTTGCAATGTGGCACGACACTTCCATGCACACGCTTGTTCTGATCTCCCATGGTTCTATGTTATTATGGTACTCCTCTGGCGGTGGATTTTAATTTCAAACATTATGTTCACTGATCGTAACACTAGTCTTTGTTTGAGTGACCGTGGATATTTAAATTCCGTCGTGATGATCACTTAGAGAGGTCTCATCACTAGTAATGTGTTGAAGGCTAGAACTTGACTACCTCAACATCAGGGAATACCACCTGGTCGGGAGCATAACGCAACTCCATTTCCGTTGAAATTGGTGGGAATTTGCAGGGTAAGTTCCTCAGACAAAAAACCAAAAGGACACCGCTCACAAACAGATCACAGATCAATACACCAGTATTTTGACGTGGTTAAAACCCTCAAAGAGGGAAACAGTCCATGGCCTGAGCCAACGTGGCCACTTCAGGCAATTTATTAATAAAAGAATGAAAATTTTACATAAGCTTCTCTCATGAACAGTTAACCTACAAATGACCCTCCATGCTCTTTAAATAGAGATCATGGACCAATCGGGTGTTAAGCCACGGATCAAGTGTCGGTAATACCGAGGAGAGAATGAACCGTCGGATCACTACATATCGTGACCGTCGGATTGTAAGTTACAAAAGTACATAGTAAAGAAACACACTTTACCTAACTCTATACTAGACCAAGTTATACTTAACTATTTCCTATGTGTCGGAATATCCTAACAGGTCCAACTGGGTATAGTGGTACCAGTTTCCCGTTTTAAAGAGATTTAATATAATAACATAATGAAAACTAATGAAATGATTTTATAGCTAATGATGAAATTACTAATAAACTTATTCTACTTATTTCCAGGGATATCACATCTTTATATGTGATTCAAAGAAATATTTTGCAAAGTATGTAACAATATAGATCATTCAATACTTTGATGAAAAGAAAGCATATATGATAAAATAAATTAATTAAATAGTTAATTAATTTGGTTGGTTAAAACTCAATCATATAAAAGATCTAGTTATCTCATACACAATCATAAATCATTCAATTCTGCACATCAATAGTGATAATGACTTATTGTTGTCAAAGCATTTATATAAAGAGATAATGCATAAGAGATTCACTATCTAATTCAGTAACACATAATCAGAACATAAAGATAACAGTGCCCGATGCATTAGCGCTATGCTTATGAAAAAGATAGACTTCAGGCTCAACTTCTCAATTAGATAACTTTGGATCAAACAATAGTGCAAGTTCAAAGTTGTCTTCTCAAAATCATGGACCCCTTTCTAAATGCATGAAAGGGGTTTAAACAACCTATTAATATCACAAAAATAGTAAAATTAAAATAAAAATCTTAAAAGAAACTTCAAAAAACTAAGCTAAGCTAAAGGAAAACTATGTTAGTGATCTGTCGTAACAGGAACTCGTGACTGTGCTCTAGATTGATTCTTCATCTGCTCTATGAGACCATATATGTCTGTGAGCGGCTTCAACTGGGGTTGCATGCGCATTTGTCCCGTAAACACTGCATCACTAAGCGCTGGAAGAAGTTGTATTGTTGCATTTGAGAAACACCTCAGCGCGAGCCACTGACTATGAGGCTTCACTAGAAAATTCCAATAACTTTCAAGGTTTTCTTGTGATAAAATCTGAATATATTGAATCTTCTTCCTAGATGTTTCCTGCCGAGATTGTTTTTAAAGCTTTAACATCCAGCAAGGTGCCCTTCGGGCAGCCTTGAATTAGATTGCCCTGCAATAAGGTATATGTAATGTATTCGATGAACTTTGAGGCAAGATTTCTAGCTCTGATAATAGCCATTTCTGCATATTTCGTTCTGATATCCCTGTCATCGGAAATCATATCGTTATGTGATTCTTCAATTCGAGGAAGATCAGCTGATCTTCCCTGAGCGTTGTCTTGCCAATTTATATACTCAGAAATTTTCTCGTCAATTTCTTCATAAAACATCCTCAAATCGGACAATTGGTTTAATAAAGAATCGATGGTCTTTGACAAGTCATGAATTAAAGCCAATTTGTGACAGAAGATAGCCTGCTGGATTGTTAGGAGTATATCCAGTTCTGATGCCTCCTTGCGGACTTCATTTATCTCTGGATTTCCCCTCAACTTGTTTATCCTTTGTTTCAATTGCAATATTTGTTCATCTTTGTCCTTCACTTCGAATTCAAATTGTAGCTTTAAATCATTAAAACATTTCTATAACTCGGTAAGGTTTGCTTGCCATTGTTGCTCAATTGCTTGCTTTTCAATCTGCAAAGTTTGTTCTACTTGAACGATCCTTCGATCTTTTTCTTTCATTAGCAGTTGTATTCATGTAGCTCTATCAATGGTAGCACTAGCGTAGGCTCCTGCGAACTGACATAATCTCTTCAATTCCTCGTTAGGGGTTGTTTGAGCTCCTTTCCAAAGAACTAGAAAAGGAGTTTCATTTGAAACTAGCACTTGCGATTGATTTAACTTTCTTTCCTTCCTTGACCTGCTCATTATTGGTTTGTGTTTTGGACTGTAAAATACGTCCAAAGGTGAGATTTATTAAATCTTTAGGACTCTCTCGTCAGTAGGGAATGCAGGAATTATTTCCATATCATCGAAAAAAGTTGATTGATTGACAATTTCGGCATCAATTCTATTCTTGGGAGGTTTAGGAATAGTTTCCCTTGGGAAGCCTCAATAGTAAATGAGCTTTTCCCTTTAGTTTCTGGAACCTGTTCTGTCTCTCTGCCGACTGTAACCTGTTATGCTTGTATATCGACCGGGATACCTATAACTCGAGTTTTTTTGTTGTTGTCAAAACACGGTTGAACTCCTCCCATACTTCATCCAATTTGTTCTCCTCTTTAATTTCGTATTTTCTCAACAACTATAGTAGTTGTTTAAGAGACTTGGGAAATAATTGGAGATTTTGAAGAGGAGGTTGATGCATCTGAAACTTCTGGGTTCCTTCAAAATTGTTTTAACAGGGATTCTGGAAAATGAGTTATTCTTCGTTGACGATATTGATTGAATCTAATCAATTCGTCAGGACTCACACGATCTGATGCCAGTTTTTCTACCATATAATACTCTAGAACCATTTCAAACAAATCATCGAACTTGTGAGGCTCGCTTGAAAATGGTTTGAGCTAGCCTATGTTGTAACATCTTTCACTACGCCATTAGGGTCATATGGCCCGTTTAAATGCTTTTAATTTTTCAATTTCAACTAAGGAATGCTTGAATTTCTCTAAGTTATAGGTACCACAGGGGATAGGAAAACACGGCTAAGCATATTTCTTGGTATCTTTAAGTACTTTAGCTAAGCCCTTACGAACTATTTGATAAGAAATTTCCTTGTTCAACAATTTATCTGGGACAAAAAGGGGAAAACATGAGGATGGGAGAGGCTACAAAAAACCCAGATGTAAGTAAATGACTCTTTCCCAAACCACTTTCCTATAGGATTTAAGTCTCTATTGGCTTCTGCAGTGAGTTTAGGAGATTTTCTGCCGAAGACCTCTTAGTGGATAGGGAGCATGACCTCATGACAGATTTTGTAGAAGTGAGCATGGTATTTGGTTTCCCAAAGGATATCGAGATAAACAAATATATGACTAGGAAGTTGGTTTGTCCATTTCCATCCTAGAGATGGAAAATTATGAGGAAAACAAATTGTGTCCATGACATATGTGCTGAAAAAGAAAGGAGGAGTCGTTCTTTCAAGAAAATTGTGCTTCTGTCTGTAATTGCATATTGAGTGGTCAAATCGTTGGATAAAATAGCCACTCGATCCATGAAATAGCCATGAACAAAGGCTTCTATCGATGACACCCATTCTTCAGAGAATTATGTGTATTTGGACAACCATAGAGGCGATATAACATAGTAGAAATATGAGAGAAAGGGCCAACAATAGAGGCTAATGAATACATACCCATGTCATCTCGCTTGTGTTTCTTTGAGTCCCTTCTCCATTCTCTAATCAACTTTGCGGGATTCAGATTCTCTTGCATGAATTGCATATCATATTTCTTCTGAGGTTGATGTAGATGATACATTTTCCTTAAATCCTTAGCTTTAAAAGACCCAATAACTGTCTTCATCGTCGTTATGAACATTCTGTCTGTAATATCCAGATGGTCAACGACCCATTTCACCGTATCTCTACATGGTAGAATTTTGGGGCGGGCATCAATTCTATGGAGAAACGAATTGGCCACATCATTCCATGTTTCGTTGTTACTTGGAGGAGAATCATCAGCATTAGCAACCTATTTCACGATTATTCTTGGATTTTCATCCTCGAACAGTTCGTATATTGCCTCCGAGGAGGAAGAGCCTGCATCCGGAGTGCATGTAGTATCTGTAAACAATGGAGACCTCTCAGACACTTCTTCAAGGGGCAAGACTGGTTCTTTTTGTATTACAGACTTCCTCCTCACCTTAATTAATCTTGACATGTTCTCTAACTGCTCTTTATTGGAATTTACCTGTAAGGAAACAAACCAAGATAAGAAACAAGAGCTTCGAAAGATGGAAAGGGTCATATCGATTCAACGCAAGCTTTATGGAAAATCCTTTCACATTAACTCAAAATTATTACAAATCATCAAAAAACCTCAAAATTAGAACTACACGGAGTGGTCATTCAATTTTCAAACATTTGTTCACGTGACGCTGACACTTGTCATTATATCGAAAAATCTTTTATCGACATTTGGTATCGAGTGATATTAACATAACTCAGTCATCTCTGATATCCGAAAAAAATATAGGTGAGGGATCTATATTAGCAAAATACTGGAGTTTTAAAAGAATCTGATATCAGCATCCGTCAATTGACGGAATGCGGTATCATCTTTTGACAGATTGTGATATTGGTTTCAGAATTTCGCATTTCTACTTTTTGCTATTTCACTTATCGACTTTTCATTGTTTTTCTATTCTTTGAAACCGTCGATACGTGTAGCTTTTAATAAGACCAATCCCTTTATGATATTTCTATTTATTTGTTATGATTTCGGGATTCGTAAGGCTTGCAATTTATTTCCTAAAACTACAAAAGGATTCTCAAAAGGTTTTATGCCATTTTCTTAAACTTTCTTGATTTATTAAAAAATAAACGAGTAAATATAAAACTTATCCTATTTTATCTAAACAAGGAAGGATTCTATCCTTCTTCTTTTTTAAAGGGCCCCCACTATTCTTTCTCCTAAGTCTAAAGATAATGGGGGTTTGTTTAGTACCACAACAATTAGCGACATATTGGACAAAACAGTTAATCTCTGTAAGATGTCAATCTTTATCAAGAAATTTCTTTAGGAAGTTTAAAAATGATTGAAATCTAGATTGATATAGATAACTTTGTTAAGTTTCTCAAGGTTTGTTATAGGTGAAAATCTTTTTTGTGTGAACCAATTGCTAATATGTTGAAAAGATAAAGTAAAAACTATTAGAAGCTTAGTGTATTGAATAAAATCATTAGTCATTGGTAGAGCCTCTGTGCTAGCAGGCGTTCATAGCCTCGACAAGGTTACCATTTAACCAAAATGAACCAGTATGCCATCCATGTTATAATAACATTCTTTAGAGGCAATGTATTTCCTTTTTTCTTTTTATATTATTTATTTTTTTACTTTAAAGTCATTATCCTGGTTCGGTAGCCAGAAAATGATAATGCCACTATATTGGTTTGGCTTCCAGTAGTGACAATGTCAATTTTATTAGTTTCCTATGATCATGGTAAGCAGGCTAGTGATGAGACCTCTTAACTTTTAGTTTTTTTTTTTTGGAATTACACTCTGATTTTTTTTCTCAAATAAATGGACGGGGAGGTTTCATTCACTCTTTGCGAGTCTTGGATGACCTCTTTAAGTAAAACGTGCTAAAGACTTCATAGTAATTTCTGTTTTTATAAAGATAACTTTTCAAAACCAATTCACAAAAAATAGATTTTTAAAGTGTTTCAAACCAAAAGATTTCACAACTAAATGATTACCTTATTTCAAAGCTTTAAAATAGATTCAATACTTAGACTCCGATTTAAAGTTCTGCTTCCCAAATTGTTCCTTAAATAAGTTTAACAATTCAAAAATAAAGAGAAACTTCCATTGTGTTTTTCAAAAGCGTAGTACCTTTAGTAACAAAAGGAAATGATATATAAAAATATTTACACATTTTAAAAAAGAAGCTATGTTCTTTGAAGAAAATTATTTTTTGAGCATAAGCCCATTAACATGAAGAATTTCCTTCTTCCCGTGTAAATCTTGTAAGATGAAAGTTGATGGGCCTATCTTCTCAAAAATCTGAAAGGGGCCAAGCGAGAGTTTTTTAAATTTTGTATGTTTTCCTTTATGCTCGTGCATTTTATCCCATTCCAAAACTAAGTTTACAATTTCAAAATTTTTATCTTTGACTTAATTGATATCAAATGAAGCTTTGACCAATTGTTGGTGGTGAGCATGGACTAGATTAGCTTTATTTCTTTCTTCTTCCAACTTAAGGATTTGAGACATTCGTAATTGTGAAGTAGAAAAGGGTTGTTCTTCAATAAATTGAACTAGGGTTGATGAGGGGAGCGCTAGATTTGGAGGTAGGATAGCTTCTTTCCCGCCTACCAAATGAAAAGTAGAATTACCTATTGAGGTTTTCTCAGATATTCAATCAACCCTTAAAGCAAATATTAAAGATTTTTTCTAGTTCTTTTGATTTTGGTCGATAGTTCATTTAATGATCCTCATAAGATTTTTATTAGTGGTTTATGCTAACCCATTTCCCCGAGGGCAATGATTTGCATAATACTTAAGTTTAGATCCTCTCTTTAAAGACAATTTAGTCATTGCATTTCAAAAAAAATAAGAAGCATTGTCAAAAATAAGAGCATGAGGGATACCAAACCTGGTAATAATAATTTGATCAATGAATTCAATGATGCTCTCAGAATTAGCTAGCTTCATAGATGTTGCCTCTACGCATTTTGTAAAATAATCCATTGCAACCAAAATGTACCTACTCTGTTTGGAAGAATGAGGAACGATCTCACTTATTACGTCCAGTCCCCATTGCTCAAAAGGTTGTTCGACTTTAATAGGTTGCAAGGGCATGGAAGGTTTCCTCTGTCTTCCTGAAGCAGTACGAAATAATCATAATTTTTCCTAAATAACACATCATTGATGAGTTGATATTGATTGGCTTTCGATCTCAAGGCTCTCTTTTTCTTAACATCTAGTTCAAGTGGAGCATAACCTTTAACAATAAAATATTAAGTCAGCATATGGAGTCTGAGTATTAACAGGGAGTACCTCTGTGATTTGTTCAATATTACCTGTTACTTCATCTATTGATGTATCATTCATTCCTTTGACTAACTTGAAAAAACCTTGACCTCTTACAATTTTAGCGGGTTCGATTTCTAGATCATATTCTTGTAATGCAGTAACCCAGTTAGCCCTTTATTCTCCTAACTCCTTTTCAATAAGTAATTTCGTGATTGCTAAGAAAGGAACAATAACTTTAACATGAGTTTTTAGAAAAAGGGGTCTAAAATATTTGATAGCTTTGTAAACGGCAAAGGATTTCTTTTCTTCTCCTTAAAAATTTAATTTAGCTCCTTGAAAATTTGAGGTGAGGACAAAAAAAAAATAAAAAAAATGGGAGCTTCGATTTTCTGTTCATTTGGTTGTGTTAAGACTGTTGCATATGATAATTCAGAGGAAAAAGTATATAAAATAAACTGATTAGAAAAAATTGGGAGTTGATAGAAAAGGGGCATCAATTACAACTTGTTTGATTTCATTAAATGTTTCTCTTTCATGATCACCCAATTTGAAAATCAAATGTTTTTTTATCATTGTTTCTAATGGTAGGACAATTTGAGAAAATTTTGGGACAAATCTCTTAACAAAATTGATTTGGCCAAGAAAAGATTGCATTGACTTTTTCGTATGCGGTAATGGAATTTTGGAAATTGTTTTAGTTCTCTCTGGATCAATAAAAATTCCATGTTTGGATACAATAAAAACCAAGGAGTTTACCTTCAATAAGAGGAAAAAACCGATTTCTTGGGGTTTAGAGAAATTCCGTACCTTCTGCATCTTTGAAAGATATGCTTTAAATCATGCAAATGATTATTTCTCTTCATTGGATATAAGGTAATATCATCTAGATAGACCACAACTTGGGCATGTTTGTTGAATATTCCAAAATTTTGTATTTTATATGAGCACTAATAAAATTAAGTTAATCATTTGAGTTGCTGAAAAACCTATATATACACATTTTAGTTTCCATGAAAAAAACAGTGATATCTTTATTTGAAGAAGAAAAGGTGATATTATAATGCAAGAACCCAGACCCAGTGTATTACATCCCAAAACCTAGAATTAAATACATTCATGAGCTTGGGGTTGAATAGAACATCACCAAAAAAAAATTTACTATCACAGCAACGAAATAACAACAGAGTGATCCTTTTAGAGCCATAAACACTATAAACCAACCATGTGACAATGTCTACATACAATATCATCCAAACAAGGTTTAGAGAAACCAGTGTTTGTGAGGTAGACATGAGAGTCAAGAATTTGGAAACTTTGAATTTTTGAATATAAAAATGAAACAACATAGAGACAATATGTGAGAGATTATAAATTTAGGTTACATTTTAACATGAGAGGAGAGGGAGTACAGAGTACATGATTTTTTGGTCTCCTCTCCTGGCATGGCAGCATTGCATTTCAGCATTTCAGAGTAGAGTAAGGATTTAAAATATGATATCCTTATTGCCATAAAAAAATAAAACAAATTTGTAGGCCTTCTATGTATGGGATCCCACTGCAGAACCAGGGATAAAAATAGGCACACTGAACTCTTTTGCTTCTTCAACTGTTTTAATCACCCTATAACCAGGCCACGTTACGCGCCCATCTAGAAATGCACCAGGCCCAGAATTCCTGTATTCCCCAAAGTATAAGCTTTCTAATGCAAATTCTCCCGACCATTCCAACCAGCCAGCGGGATGAATGAGGTCGCCTAAAAACGATTGCATGTAAACTGTTCGAGAGTATAATTTCCAAGGCCTTCCGAGGTATGTTGAAGTGAATGCCATCCAGGGAGTGAGATCACTTGTTGCTGTAACTATACAATTATGTATTGAGATGCCGGTATTTTGATAAGGATGATTCCTTCCTTGGGCAGTGATTACATTCACTTGATTGGGCATGCCTTGTCGAGCATAAATGTTACACTCCTGTAAAACCACGGCTGCATTGCCAAAAATGAAGTCCACTGTTCCGAACACGTCACATTCTCTGTAAAACTGCCTCAGAGAGTGAACATAAAGTGTGTCTTGGTAACCAATAATACTGCATCGATAAATCGCTGCAAAATCGGCCCCCACCCGTAGAGCCACAGCTTGATGCTTGTCAGGCCCTGCACTGTTCATAAAGCTCATGTCACGTGCAACAAATCCTGCACCGGATACAGCTGCAATGCAGCGATTCACTGGTCAGTGATTATTAATTGGCCTCAGCTCCATACACACATGTCATGAAACAATGTTGAAAATCCAATTCACCAGGTACAGAGAAAGAGAAAGGGTATTTCAATTAACCAGGTACAGAGAAAGAGAAAGGGTATTTCAATTAACCAGGTACAGAGAAAGAGAAAGGGTATTTCAAGAAATTGGATTGAACAATGAAACAAACAAAAATAATGCAGACAGAAAGGTTTGGAATAGTACCAAAGGTAGCGGAACTGAAAGTAGTAGAGCCCTCCTTCACATTTTTGCTGGAGACAACAACAGTCTTTCCCTTGCCATCGCCAACAAACATTATGTTGGTTTTTCGTTTAGAAATTTTGACAGTTTCAAGGTACAGTCCAGCTTTGACATAGATTATGTATTTTCTACTTCTCAAATGCTTGGGTGCCTCCTTGACAGCGTCGCTTATTGTTACATAGTTGCCACTGCCATCCTGCGCTACGACAGCATCAGGTCTCAAGTCTGCAGGGGAAAGCAGTAGTAGTAAACGATCAGTTGGCGATAACCACAGAGGGAATTCCTTCATGTCATATCGATCCAACAACCCATAATGCTGATAGAATTCCTGATCCAGACCAGCGTTATGCCCCTCATCTTTCTTGAATTCCTGCTCCAGACCAGAGTTATTCCCCTCATCTTTCTTCAATTCCTGCTCCAGACCAGCGTTATTCCCCTCATCTTTCTTGAAACCAGCGTTATTCTTCCTTGGCAACATCCGTCGAGGGTTTTGGGGAACCGCAGACTTATTCGTCTGCTCACCAGGTAAAGCTTTATTTTCCAAGCCGGCGTTGCTGAAAAGGGTTTGGAAGAGGGACAGGGAATTGCTGATCAATTGAGCGAACTTTCTGATTTCTTTTAGAATCTCAGCGGAGGAGGATTGAAGAGTCGCATTGCCGCCTCCAATCAAGTTCTGGAAGTGGAAACCCTCGAGGCATGTATCCTGGTTTGTCAGAGCGGCACTGAGCCAAGTTTTGACATCGGCAATGAAGAGCAATGACGGTCTCTTACCAGACAAATCGGACATGTGGAGCAGCGTGGCATTCAGATGATATAGTGTATCGCGGAGCAGCTCCACGCAATCCTGCTGGGCCACACCTCCGTCTCCGTCTCCGTCTCCCCAAACATGGGCTGCAACCTTTAGAGAGTACGATTGCAAAACCTGAGCTATGGTGGCTTCAATGGTGGCTTGAACAAAATCTTTGGGTTCCACCAGCTGATCAACACCTGGATATGTGACCAGCGTAGACACGCACAGCTGAGGGTGGAATGTTTTAGAGCAGGCGGTATGTATACCAGCCGGTATGGCTCCTCCTGTGGCCGCATCTGGAACCTTGTTCCGGAGAATAACAATACCAACAGAAATAAGAAGGCAGGCAAATATAACAATTCCAATGGCAACCCATCTTCTCGTCGCCCGGGATTCATCTTGGTTCCCGGGCGTCATCGTGGAAGGCTGAAGCCACAAATCTGCCTTCAGGAACAAGAAAAGTGTGCAGGATTCAAGAAACAGCGACCCGTAATTCAGGATTCAAGAAACAGCGATCTGTAATTCAAGAACAACAAGAAAACTCAACTCAACTCTGCAGGAAGGATTCAAGAAACGCAGAATGCAGCGGGAAAACAAATCTTTTGTAAAAGTCAAGTATGTTTGACGAGGTTCATTTAAAGCCTCCTGAAATTTGAAATGTGTGTCATTTAATATAATTAATTTAATTCTAAACTAATTAATTGTGATTTAGCATAATTAATTATTATTTAATGTAGTGTTTTTTAATTATTATTATTTAATAAAGTATTTTGTTTTACATTTACTATAAATGTGACTTATTTGGTTTTGTTTTGTATACCCTATAATATTCAATTTTAATGTTTATAATTATGAAGTTAATATGAAAACATCAACGAGGACATTGTCACACAGAGTAAAGAGATTTGAGCAACATTTACGATATTTTTTTAAATATATTTGGGGTTGGAAGGCAACTAAAGATCATTTGGCATCAAAACAAATGTTGCAGTACACAACAATCACTCTAAATCTTGTTTTATTGAACTTAAGCAACCGATACATTTTTATTTTTATTTATGGGATTGGATGTTCTAATTACATTTAATTCACATGCTTAGGATGATTAAAAGTTTAACTCCTTAATTGCAACTTCCATTTGAATGGTTACTATATTATGTTGAGTGGTGTTTTTGCTCAGCGAGATGAAATGAATCTGAGTGATGGGATCTCTATGAAAGGTTTTAGTCAAGTAAAATGTGCAAACATTCTAATGATTAAAGGGCCACTTGGAGCATTTAATTGAGACATTCACCTATCATTTGTTTCATGTAAATTATGTGTCTCAATGGAATGAATTATGATGACAGTTTATGCCAAAGAGCACAAGTATATGGTTTTGACACGCTTTTTTATTAAGAAATTCTCTTAGATATATAGGCTAAAGACGTGTTCTGACATATATGAAAAACAATAATACATGTCATTAGGTGAATAAAATTGTTGCTTGGGAGTCATTCACACAGGAAACCCCATAACTTTAGGAGGTTACTCATTGAGCTTAAAGCCTTCTTTGTTGGAGTTCCAAGTTACCCCTATTGGTACCCATTTGAATAATATCACATTAGACAAGACTACATATGGACATTACTTACATGTACCTTAAGTATATTCAATGTTCCCCTAGATGAATCGTGAAACCACCCATTTAGCCGCCTAGCTTTTCTTGTGCACCTAAAGCAACACTCGGGAAAAATACTCTCTCATACTTGCTTAGCATTGGTATATTTTATGGCTATAGCACCGGTCACACCCGTTATATAAACCATTTCTTGCTAAAAAATCCTTATTGTTAATTTGGGTTACTTGATCCACCATTTCCTTTTTAATTGTGGGATTGAATTAAAGGTTAATGATTATATACCTTATTATGCTACAATTTCATTTGACTAAGATAAATGGTTGATGCGCAATACATAATCCATTAATAACTAATTGAACAATCAACATTGGACTAAAAATGTTCAAACAATTCATCATCATACAATAGCTCTAAGAAAGGATCGACATCTAATCTGCCCTACTCTCACTCAAACTAAATGACAAACTTAGGATTAGAATCAAAGGTAGGGAAACCCCCTTAGGCTGGGAAATCACACACTCACACTTGGAAGTGAGGGGCAAGGATACCAAGATGACAATGGGTGGCTTTCTTTATAATTTCCTTATGCTCCCCCTTGATGCAAATGGGACTCTTTACATAGGGATAACCCAAGTGGTAACAAGCAGTTTGTTGGATAATTGATCAGCTTGGTATTTCATAGAACTTTAATCATGGAAACTGCTTACAAGCACTTGAACTGTGTACAATCTAATTGCCACGCTTTTTCAATCCTTTGTTGATATTAGACAAGAAAATTTGACCAAATGTCTAGTAAGAAATGTGGTTGATCTTAATACTAATGAAATACCTATACAATGAACAATCTTCATTCATTAAAGAATATCAATCATGAAGATAGATGAATGGTATACATATAGAATTTAAAGTACAAGAATAAAATAGATGATTGAATGATAATTACAATACCCTGTTTAATGTTATGTTAGATGTGTATACACACACATTAGGTTGAAGGTTACAATTAAAGATTGAGAACCTTATTGGCACATCATTATTATTTAATATTTTATGTTTATTTTCATTTTACTTTGACAGTTCCCTTACAACACACATCCCTAACTCTAGTGTATATCTATGGATGCAACAAAGTAAACATATTTTGGATAGAG
This sequence comes from Pinus taeda, assembly GCA_000404065.3. Classification (NCBI taxonomy): domain Eukaryota; kingdom Viridiplantae; phylum Streptophyta; class Pinopsida; order Pinales; family Pinaceae; genus Pinus; species Pinus taeda. Next base: position 17,658 of record APFE030213157.1, on the reverse strand, counting down.
TGAATTAGAAACACAGGTCGCAGTTTATTACAATCAAGCATAGTCCACTTAATTGTAGGCACACAAGAAATGACATCTATCCCAAATGGGTGCATGTTCAATCCATGGATTTTTTACTGTTTTAACACAAAACTGAAGACGCACTTCAATTGACATTTAGACCCAATCATATGCCATGTATCAATCGTTGGCTAGCCTATCGTTCGAAAATAATGAGGGCTAACCATTGGGATGTGACATCTATTTCAACACCGTGTGCATTCTCAAAATCAACACCTTGAGGGCGCAACCTTCAACAAGAAAAAGCATCTATTTAATGCAGTGGAGATGTAATGTGGTTGGATATTGAGAGTTTTTATAATCTCTTTTCACATGCAATAACTTTTGAACTTTGATGTCACTGGAAGAAAGATGATTGGTCTTCATTTTCTCTCCTTTCTTCTGTGTTGATTGTGCTTGTCCTTCCAATTAACTAGATTTATTGACTTCATATGTTTTTGCGGGTGTTTTCTACCCAAGCATGGTGAAATACTTGTGAACCAGAGCTATGTAACAAACCTAAAAGCCTCATAGTGTTAGATATTTTATTATTGAATTGGTTTCAAGTGACAGACAAGCTTGAAGCAAACCCTTTACGTCACTGTAGGGTTTCTCTTAAAAGAGCATTGGCATGATGGTCATGATGATTTGATCTTGTATTTCTCCATTATCAATTAAATACTTTTCTAGTTTACATTTGACCCGTTGACCTAAATGGTAGAGACCTGTTTGTTAGGTCAATCCTAAACTTGCATTGATTTACACATAACAAAATTTGGCTACTTGTTCATGAGATTTACTTTTTCAAACTTAATATGTATATCGGATGCAACAGTTATGAATATCCCTCTTTAGTTGGCACAGACCAACTTGAAATGAGAGGATATTAGGAGGTGACATGCCTTATGTTATTTCGCTGCTTACTCAAATCTTAATGTGGGCGGTAATAAGTCCACTACAAAATGTATTTTCATGTGTGCTCTATTTGACAAGAATTGTCATTAGTATCTTTAATTCTTTTGCATATGTATGAAGCATCTTCCCTCTAAACCTATGCATTGTAATTGGTACATGGTTGTTCATCACAAAGTTAAAACCTTCTCTTTTTTCTTAATACCTATTGTTTAACGAGGTATTGGTTCTTCTACTTGACTATTTCTTGGTTCCTTTGTCAGTTCTCAAGGTCATTTCTTTCACTTCTTTCTCTGAGAGGATTTGAATGTCCATTACATAGAATATCTTGACCATGATTCCATTTGAGTAAGAACTAGAGAAAGGGTTTGGGGCACTGAAGGTGAAATCTCCTGTTGGGAGACCATTAATATGTTTTCTTTGAATTTAGTTTTCGATATTCGATCTTAATCTACTACATATAAATATCCTATTCATTCAGGAGCTCTAGGTCATTTTTATCTACAGAACGTCAAAAGGAAATCCAGGGGCTGCGGGCTATGGGGGCCTTTTGCGAGATGCAACAAGAAGGGTAATGCACTTGTATGCAAGAGCTTGTGGACACACAACTAATAATTTTTCAGAATATTTTGCTCTAGAAATAGGGCTCCACATTGCCAAAGAAAAAAATATCCCCAAAATCCAAATCACATGGGACTCCAAGATTGCTATAGGAGTGTCCCAAAAACTCTTGGATGTCTCCCCAACCTCCAAATTAGTAAAGAGATGACGCCTTGAACTCATGGTTTCTAGGATCCAAAAACTCCTCCTATCTTTGCCTTATGCGATTAAAACACATACCCGCGGGGAAGGGAATAAGGTAGCAAATCTTCTGGTAAATTGGGGAAGCAATTAAAATAACTTGGAAATCAACACTCACTGGCCAATGAAAGAACATGATAAATGGAAATATAACTTGATTCAGATCCTTCAACAAGACTCGGGTTCCCCGATATTGGCGGGATCTCGAGAAGAGCAAGGAAATCCTGCAGACAACAGTCGTAGTGTTAATGTAGAAGATATGAGTTGATGGTTGCAATGTGGCACGACACTTCCATGCACACGCTTGTTCTGATCTCCCATGGTTCTATGTTATTATGGTACTCCTCTGGCGGTGGATTTTAATTTCAAACATTATGTTCACTGATCGTAACACTAGTCTTTGTTTGAGTGACTGTGGATATTTAAATTCCGTCGTGATGATCACTTAGAGAGGTCTCATCACTAGTAATGTGTTGAAGGCTAGAACTTGACTACCTCAACATCAGGGAATACCACCTGGTCGGGAGCATAACGCAACTCCATTTCCGTTGAAATTGGTGGGAATTTGCAGGGTAAGTTCCTCAGACAAAACACCAAAGGACACCGCTCACAAACAGATCACAGATCAATACACCAGTATTTTTGACGTGGTTAAAACCCTCAAAGAGGGAAACAGTCCATGGCCTGAGCCAACGTGGCCACTTCAGGCAATTTATTAATAAAAGAATGAAATTTTACATAAGCTTCTCTCATGAACAGTTAACCTACAAATGACCCTCCATGCTCTTTAAATAGAGATCATGGACCAATCGGGTGTGAAGCCACGGATCAAGTGTCGGTAATACCGAGGAGAGAATGAACCGTCGGATCACTACATATCGTGACCGTCGGATTGTAAGTTACAAAAGTACATAGTAAAGAAACACACTTTACCTAACTCTATACTAGACCAAGTTATACTTAACTATTTCCTATGTGTCGGAATATCCTAACAGGTCCAACTCGGTATAGTGGTACCAGTTTCCCGTTTTAAAGAGATTTAATATAATAACATAATGAAAACTAATGAAATGATTTTATAGCTAATGATGAAATTACTAATAAACTTATTCTACTTATTTCCAGGGATATCACATCTTTATATGTGATTCAAAGAAATATTTTGCAAAGTATGTAACAATATAGATCATTCAATACTTTGATGAAAAGAAAGCATATATGATAAAAATAAATTAATTAAATAGTTAATTAATTTGGTTGGTTAAAACTCAATCATATAAAAGATCTAGTTATCTCATACACAATCATAAATCATTCAATTCTGCACATCAATAGTGATAATGACTTATTGTTGTCAAAGCATTTATATAAAGAGATAATGCATAAGAGATTCACTATCTAATTCAGTAACACATAATCAGAACATAAAGATAACAGTGCCCGATGCATTAGCGCTATGCTTATGAAAAAGATAGACTTCAGGCTCAACTTCTCAATTAGATAACTTTGGATCAAACAATAGTGCAAGTTCAAAGTTTTCTTCTCAAAATCATGGACCCCTTTCTAAATGCATGAAAGGGGTTTAAACAACCTATTAATATCACAAAAATAGTAAAATTAAAATAAAAATCTTAAAAGAAACTTCAAAAAACTAAGCTAAGCTAAAGGAAAACTATGTTAGTGATCTGTCGTAACAGGAACTCGTGACTGTGTTGTAGATTGATTCTTCATCTGCTCTATGAGACCATATATGTCTGTGAGCGGCTTCAACTGGGGTTGCATGCGCATTTGTCCCGTAAACACTGCATCACTAAGCGCTGGAAGAAGTTGTATTGTTGCATTTGAGAAACACCTCAGCGCGAGCCACTGACTATGAGGCTTCACTAGAAAATTCCAATAACTTTCAAGGTTTTCTTGTGATAAAATCTGAATATATTGAATCTTCTTCCTAGATGTTTCCTGCCGAGATTGTTTTTAAAGCTTTAACATCCAGCAAGGTGCCCTTCGGGCAGCCTTGAATTAGATTGCCCTGCAATAAGGTATATGTAATGTATTCGATGAACTTTGAGGCAAGATTTCTAGCTCTGATAATAGCCATTTCTGCATATTTCGTTCTGATATCCCTGTCATCGGAAATCATATCGTTATGTGATTCTTCAATTCGAGGAAGATCAGCTGATCTTCCCTGAGCGTTGTCTTTCCAATTTATATACTCAGAAATTTTCTCGTCAATTTCTTCATAAAACATCCTAAAATCGGACAATTGGTTTAATAAAGAATCGATGGTCTTTGACAAGTCATGAATTAAAGCCAATTTGTGACAGAAGATAGCCTGCTGGATTGTTAGGAGCATATCCAGTTCTGATGCCTCCTTGCGGACTTCATTTATCTCTGGATTTCCCCTCAACTTGTTTATCCTTTGTTTCAATTGCAATATTTGTTCATCTTTGTCCTTCACTTCGAATTCAAATTGTAGCTTTAAATCATTAAAACATTTCTATAACTCGGTAAGGTTTGCTTGCCATTGTTGCTCAATTGCTTGCTTTTCAATCTGCAAAGTTTGTTCTACTTGAACGATCCTTCGATCTTTTTCTTTCATTAGCAGTTGTATTCATGTAGCTCTATCAATGGTAGCACTAGCGTAGGCTCCTGCGAACTGACATAATCTCTTCAATTCCTCGTTAGGGGTTGTTTGAGCTCCTTTCCAAAGAACTAGAAAAGGAGTTTCATTTGAAACTAGCACTTGCGATTGATTTAACTTTCTTTCCTTCCTTGACCTGCTCATTATTGGTTTGTGTTTTGGACTGTAAAATACGTCCAAAGGCGAGATTTCTTAAATCTTCAGGACTGTCTCGTCAGTAGGGAATGCAGGAATTATTTCCATATCATCGACAAAAGTTGATTGATTGACAATTTCGGCATCAATTCTATTCGTGGGAGGTTTAGGAATAGTTTCCCTTGGGAAGCCTCAATAGTAAATGAGCTTTTCCCTTTAGTTTCTGGAACCTGTTCTGTCTCTCTGCCGACTGTAACCTGTTATGCTTGTATATCGACCGGGATACCTATAACTCGAGTTTTTTTGTTGTTGTCAAAACACGGTTGAACTCCTCCCATACTTCATCCAATTTGTTCTCCTCTTTAATTTCGTATTTTCTCAACAACTATAGTAGTTGTTTAAGAGACTTGGGAAATAATTGGAGATTTTGAAGAGGAGGTTGATGCATCTGAAACTTCTGGGTTCCTTCAAAATTGTTTTAACAGGGATTCTGGAAAATGAGTTATTCTTCGTTGACGATATTGATTGAATCTAATCAATTCGTCAGGACTCAGACGATCCGATGCCAGTTTTTCTACCATATAATACTCTAGAACCATTTCAAACAAATCATCGAACTTGTGAGGCTCGCTTGAAAATGGTTTGAGCTAGCCTATGTTGTAACATCTTTCACTACGCCATTAGGGTCATACGACCCGTTTAAATGCTTTTAATTTTTCAATTTCAACTAAGGAATGCTTGAATTTCTCTAAGTTATAGGTACCACAGGGGATAGGAAAACACGGCTAAGCATATTTCTTGGTATCTTTAAGTACTTTAGCTAAGCCCTTACGAACTATTTGATAAGAAATTTCCTTGTTCAACAATTTATCTGGGACAAAAAGGGGAAAACATGAGGATGGGAGAGGCTACAAAAAACCCAGATGTAAGTAAATGACTCTTTCCCAAACCACTTTCCTATAGGATTTAAGTCTCTATTGGCTTCTGCAGTGAGTCTAGGAGATTTTCTGTCGAAGACCTCTTAGTGGATAGGGAGCATGACCTCATGACAGATTTTGTAGAAGTGAGCATGGTATTTGGTTTCCCAAAGGATATCGAGATAAACAAATATATGACTAGGAAGTTGGTTTGTCCATTTCCATCCTGGAGATGGAAAATTATGAGGAAAACAAATTGTGTCCATGACATATGTGCTCAAAAAGAAAGGAGGAGTCGTTCTTTCAAGAAAATTGTGCTTCTGTCTGTAATTGCATATTGAGTGGTCAAATTGTTGGATAAAATAGCCACCCGATCCATGAAATAGCCATGAACAAAGGCTTCTATCGATGACACCCATTCTTCAGAGAATTATGTGTATTTGGACAACCATAGAGGCGACATAACATAGTAGAAATATGAGAGAAAGGGCCAACAATAGAGGCTAATGAATACATACCCATGTCATCTCGCTTGCGTTTCTTTGAGTCCCTTCTCCATTCTCTAATCAGCTTTGCGTGATTCAGATTCTCTTGCATGAATTGCATATCATATTTCTTCTGAGGTTGAGGTAGATGATACATTTTCCTTAAATCCTCAGCTTTAAAAGACCCAATAACTGTCTTCATCGTTGTTATGAACATTCTGTCTGTAATATCCAGATGGTCAACGACCCATTTCACCGTATCTCTACATGGTAGAATTTTGGGGCGGGCATCAATTCTATGGAGAAATGAATTGGCCACATCATTCCATGTTTCGTTGTTACTTGGAGGAGAATCATCAGCAGTAGCAGCCTATTTCACGATTATTCTTGGATTTTCATCCTCGAACAGTTCGTATATTGCCTCCGAGGAGGAAGAGCCTGCATCCGGAGTGCATGTAGTATATGTAAACAATGGAGACCTCTCGACACTTCTTCAAGGGGCAAGACTGGTTCTTTTTGTATTACAGACTTCCTCCTCGCCTTGATTAATCTTGACATGTTCTCTAACTGCTCTTTATTGGAATTTACCTGTAAGGAAACAAACCAAGATAAGAAACAAGAGCTTCGAAAGATGGAAAGGGTCATATCGATTCAACGCAAGCTTTATGGAAAATCCTTTCACATTAACTCAAAATTATTACAAATCATCAAAAAACCTCAAAATTAGAACTACACAGAGTGGTCATTCAATTTTCAAACATTTGTTCACGTGACGTTGACACTTGTCACTATATCGAAAAATCTTTTATCGACATTTGGTATCGAGTGATATTAACATAACTCATTCATCTCTGATATCCGAAAAAAATATAGGTGTGGGATCTATATTAGCAAAATACTGGAGTTTTAAAAGAATCTGATATCAACATCCGTCAATTGACGGAATGCGGTATCATCTTTTGACAGATTGTGATATTGGTTTCAGAATTTCGCATTTCTGCTTTTTTCTATTTCACTTATCGACTTTTCATTGTTTTTCTATTCTTTGAAACCGCCGATACGTGTAGCTTTTAATAAGACCAATCCCTTTATGATATTTCTATTTATTTGTTATGATTTCGGGATTCGTAAGGCTTGTAATTTATTTCCTAAAACTACAAAAGGATTCTCAAAAGGTTTTATGCCATTTTCTTAAACTTTCTTGATTTATTAAAAAATAAACGAGTAAATATAAAACTTATCCTATTTTATCTAAACAAGGAAGGATTCTATCCTTCTTCTTTTTTATAGGGCCCCCACTATTCTTTCTACTAAGTCTAAAGATAATGGGGGTTTGTTTAGTACCACAACAATTAGCGACATATTGGACGAAACAGTTAATCTCTGTAAGATGTCAATCTATATCAAGAAATTTCTTTAGGAAGTTTAAAAATGATTGAAATCTAGATTGATATAGATAACTTTGTTAAGTTTCTCAAGGTTTGTTATATGTGAAAATCTTTTTTGTGTGAACCAATTGCTAATATGTTGAAAAGATAAAGTAAAAACTATTAGAAGCTTAGCGTATTGAATAAAATCATTAGTCATTGGTAGAGCCTCTGTGCTAGCAGGCGTTCATAGCCTCGACAAGGTTACCATTTAACCAAAATGAACCAGTATGCCATCCATGTTATAATAACATTCTTTAGAGGCAATGTATTTCCTTTTTTCTTTTTATATTATTTATTTTTTTACTTTAAAGTCATTATCCTGGTTCGGTAGCCAGAAAATGATAATGCCACTATATTGGTTTGGCTTCCAGTAGTGACAATGTCAATTTTATTAGTTTCCTATGATCATGGTAAGCAGGCTAGTGATGAGACCTCTTAACTTTTAGTTTTTTTTTTTTTGAATTACACTCTGATTTTTTTTCTCAAATAAATGGACGGGGAGGTTTCATTCACTCTTTGCGAGTCTTGGATGACCTCTTTAAGTAAAACGTGCTAAAGACTTCATAGTAATTTCTGTTTTTATAAAGATAACTTTTCAAAACCAATTCACAAAAAATAGATTTTTAAAGTGTTTCAAACCAAAAGATTTCACAACTAAATGATTACCTTATTTCAAAGCTTTAAAATAGATTCAATACTTAGACTCCGATTTAAAGTTCTGCTTCCCAAATTGTTCCTTAAATAAGTTTAACAATTCAAAAATAAAGAGAAACTTCCAATGCGTTTTTCAAAAGCGTAGTACCTTTAGTAACAAAAGGAAATGATATATAAAAATATTTACACATTTTACAAAAGAAGCTATGTTCTTTGAAGAAAATTATTTTTTGAGCATAAGCCCATTAACATGAAGAGTTTCCTTCTTCCCGTGTAAATCTTGTAAGATGAAAGTTGATGGACCTATCTTCTCAAAAATCTGAAAGGGGCCAAGCGAGAGTTTTTTAAATTTTGTATGTTTTCCTTTATGCTCGTGCATTTTATCCCATTCCAAAACTAAGTTTACAATTTCAAAATTTTTATCTTTGACTGAATTGATATCAAATGAAGCTTTGACCAATTGTTGGTGGTGAGCATGGACTAGATTAGCTTTATTTCTTTCTTCTTCCAACTTAAGGATTTGAGACATTCGTAATTGTGAAGTAGAAAAAGGTTGTTCTTCAATAAATTGAACTAGGGTTGATGAGGGGAGCGCTAGATTTGGAGGTAGGATAGCTTCTTTCCCGCCTACCAAATGAAAAGGAGAATTAACTATTGAGGTTTTCTCAGATATTCAATCAGCCCTTAAAGCAAATATTAAAGATTTTTTCTAGTTCTTTTGATTTTGGTCGATAGTTCATTTAATGATCCTCATAAGATTTTTATTAGTGGTTTCTGCTGAGCCATTTCCCCGAGGGCAATGATTTGCAGAATACTTAAGTTTAGATCCTCTCTTTAAAGAAAATTTAGTCATTGCATTTCCAAAAAAATAAGAAGCATTGTCAAAAATAAGAGCATGAGGGATACCAAACCTGGTAATAATAATTTGATCAATGAATTCAATGATGCTCTCAGAATTAGCTAGCTTCAGAGATGTTGCCTCTACGCATTTTGTAAAATAATCCATTGCAACCAAAATGTACCTGCTCTGTTTGGAAGAATGAGGAACGATCTCACTTATTACGTCCAGTCCCCATTGCTCAAAAGGTTGTTCGACTTTAACAGGTTGCAAGGGCATGGAAGGTTTCCTCTGTCTTCCAGAAGCGGTACGAAATAATCATAATTTTTCCTAAATAACACATCATTGATGAGTTGATATTGATTGGTTTTCGATCTCAAGGCTCCCTTTTTCTTAACATCTAGTTCAAGTGGAGCATAACCTTTAACAATAAAATATTAAGTCAGCATATGGAGACTGAGTATTAACAGGGAGTACCTCTGTGATTTGTTCAATATTACCTGTTACTTCATCTATTGATGTATCATTCATTCCTGTGACTAACTTGCAAAAACCTTGACCTCTTACAATTTTAGCGGGTTCGATTTCTAGATCATATTCTTGTAATGCAGTAACCCAGTTAGCCCTTTCTTCTCCTAACTCCTTTTGAATAAGTAATTTCGTGATTGCTAAGAAAGGAACAATAACTTTAACATGAGTTTTTAGAAAAAGGGGTCTAAAATATTTGATAGCTTTGTAAACTGCAAAGGATGTCTTTTCTACTCCTTAAAAATTTAATTTAGCTCCTTGAAAATTTGAGGTGAGGACAAAATAAAAAAAATAAAAAAAATGGGAGCTTCGATTTGGTTGTGTTAAGACTGTTGCATATGATAATTCAGAGGAAAAAGTATATAAAATAAACTGATTAGAAAAAATTGGGAGTTGATAGAAAAGGGGCATCAATTACAGCTTGTTTGATTTCATTAAATGTTTCTCTTTCATGATCACCCAATTTGAAAATCGAATGTTTTTTTATCATTGTTTGTAATGGTAGGACAATTTGAGAAAATTTGGGGACAAATCTCTTAACAAAATTGATTTGGCCAAGAAAAGATTGCGTTGACTTTTTCGTATGCGGTAATGGAATTTTGGAAATTGTTTTAGTTCTCTCTGGATCAATAAAAATTCCATGTTTGGGTACAATAAAACCAAGGAGTTTACCTTCAATAAGAGGAAAAAACCGATTTCTTGGGGTTTAGAGAAATTCCGTACCTTCTGCATCTTTGAAAGATATGCTTTAAATCATGCAAATGATTATTTCTCTTCATTGGATATAAGGTAATATCATCTAGATAGACCACAACTTGGGCATGTTTGTTGAATATTCCAAAATTTTGTATTTTATATGAGCACTAATAAAATTAAGTTAATCATTTGAGTTGCTGAAAAACCTATATATACACATTTTAGTTTCCATGAAAAAAACAGTGATATCTTTATTTGAAGAAGAAAAGGTGATATTATAATGCAAGAACCCAGACCCAGTGTATTACATCCCAAAACCTAGAATTAAATACATTCATGAGCTTGGGGTTGAATAGAACATCACCAAAAAAAAATTTACTATCACAGCAACGAAATAACAACAGAGTGATCCTTTTAGAGCCATAAACACTATAAACCAACCATGTGACAATGTCTACATACAATATCATCCAAACAAGGTTTAGAGAAACCAGTGTTTGTGAGGTAGACATGAGAGTCAAGAATTTGGAAACTTTGAATTTTTGAATATAAAAATGAAACAACATAGAGATAATATGTGAGAGATTATAAATTTAGGTTACATTTTAACATGAGAGGAGAGGGAGTACAGAGTACATGATTTTTTGGTCTCCTCTCCTGGCATGGCAGCATTGCATTTCAGCATTTCAGAGTAGAGTAAGGATTTAAAATATGATATCCTTATTGCCATAAAAAAATAAAACAAATTTGTAGGCCTTCTATGTATGGGATCCCACTGCAGAACCAGGGATAAAAATAGGCACACTGAACTCTTTTGCTTCTTCAACTGTTTTAATCACCCTATAACCAGGCCACGTTACGCGCCCATCTAGAAATGCACCAGGCCCAGAATTCCTGTATTCCCCAAAGTATAAGCTTTCTAATGCAAATTCTCCCGACCATTCCAACCAGCCAGCGGGATGAATGAGGTCGCCTAAAAACGATTGCATGTAAACTGTTCGAGAGTATAATTTCCAAGGCCTTCCGAGGTATGTTGAAGTGAATGCCATCCAGGGAGTGAGATCACTTGTTGCTGTAACTATACAATTATGTATTGAGATGCCGGTATTTTGATAAGGATGATTCCTTCCTTGGGCAGTGATTACATTCACTTGATTGGGCATGCCTTGTCGAGCATAAATGTTACACTCCTGTAAAACCACGGCTGCATTGCCAAAAATGAAGTCCACTGTTCCGAACACGTCACATTCTCTGTAAAACTGCCTCAGAGAGTGAACATAAAGTGTGTCTTGGTAACCAATAATACTGCATCGATAAATCGCTGCAAAATCGGCCCCCACCCGTAGAGCCACAGCTTGATGCTTGTCAGGCCCTGCACTGTTCATAAAGCTCATGTCACGTGCAACAAATCCTGCACCGGATACAGCTGCAATGCAGCGATTCACTGGTCAGTGATTATTAATTGGCCTCAGCTCCATACACACATGTCATGAAACAATGTTGAAAATCCAATTCACCAGGTACAGAGAAAGAGAAAGGGTATTTCAATTAACCAGGTACAGAGAAAGAGAAAGGGTATTTCAAGAAATTGGATTGAACAATGAAACAAACAAAAATAATGCAGACAGAAAGGTTTGGAATAGTACCAAAGGTAGCGGAACTGAAAGTAGTAGAGCCCTCCTTCACATTTTTGCTGGAGACAACAACAGTCTTTCCCTTGCCATCGCCAACAAACATTATGTTGGTTTTTCGTTTAGAAATTTTGACAGTTTCAAGGTACAGTCCAGCTTTGACATAGATTATGTATTTTCTACTTCTCAAATGCTTGGGTGCCTCCTTGACAGCGTCGCTTATTGTTACATAGTTGCCACTGCCATCCTGCGCTACGACAGCATCAGGTCTCAAGTCTGCAGGGGAAAGCAGTAGTAGTAAACGATCAGTTGGCGATAACCACAGAGGGAATTCCTTCATGTCATATCGATCCAACAACCCATAATGCTGATAGAATTCCTGATCCAGACCAGCGTTATGCCCCTCATCTTTCTTGAATTCCTGCTCCAGACCAGAGTTATTCCCCTCATCTTTCTTCAATTCCTGCTCCAGACCAGCGTTATTCCCCTCATCTTTCTTGAAACCAGCGTTATTCTTCCTTGGCAACATCCGTCGAGGGTTTTGGGGAACCGCAGACTTATTCGTCTGCTCACCAGGTAAAGCTTTATTTTCCAAGCCGGCGTTGCTGAAAAGGGTTTGGAAGAGGGACAGGGAATTGCTGATCAATTGAGCGAACTTTCTGATTTCTTTTAGAATCTCAGCGGAGGAGGATTGAAGAGTCGCATTGCCGCCTCCAATCAAGTTCTGGAAGTGGAAACCCTCGAGGCATGTATCCTGGTTTGTCAGAGCGGCACTGAGCCAAGTTTTGACATCGGCAATGAAGAGCAATGACGGTCTCTTACCAGACAAATCGGACATGTGGAGCAGCGTGGCATTCAGATGATATAGTGTATCGCGGAGCAGCTCCACGCAATCCTGCTGGGCCACACCTCCGTCTTCGTCTCCGTCTCCCTAAACATGGGCTGCAACCTTTAGAGAGTACGATTGCAAAACCTGAGCTATGGTGGCTTCAATGGTGGCTTGAACAAAATCTTTGGGTTCCACCAGCTGATCAACCCCTGGATATGTGACCAGCGTAGACACGCACAGCTGAGGGTGGAATTTTTTAGAGCAGGCGGTATGTATCCCAGCCGGTATGGCTCCTCCTGTGGCCGCATCTGGAACCTTGTTCCGGAGAATAACAATACCAACAGAAATAAGAAGGCAGGCAAATATAACAATTCCAATGGCAACCCATCTTCTCGTCGCCCGGGATTCATCTTGGTTCCCGGGCGTCATCGTGGAAGGCTGAAGCCACAAATCTGCCTTCAGGAACAAGAAAAGTGTGCAGGATTCAAGAAACAGCGACCCGTAATTCAGGATTCAAGAAACAGCGATCTGTAATTCAAGAACAACAAGAAAACTCAACTCAACTCTGCAGGAAGGATTCAAGAAACGCAGAATGCAGCGGGAAAACAAATCTTTTGTAAAAGTCAAGTATGTTTGACGAGGTTCATTTAAAGCCTCCTGAAATTTGAAATGTGTGTAATTAATTTAATTCTAAACTAATTAATTGTGATTTAGCATAATTAATTATTATTTAATGTAGTGTTTTTTAATTATTATTATTTAATAAAGTATTTTGTTTTACATTTACTATAAATGTGACTTATTTGGTTTTGTTTTGTATACCCTATAATATTCAATTTTAATGTTTATAATTATGAAGTTAATATGAAAACATCAACGAGGACATTGTCACACAGAGTAAAGAGATTTGAGCAACATTTACGATATTTTTTTAAATATATTTGGGGTTGGAAGGCAACTAAAGATCATTTGGCATCAAAACAAATGTTGCAGTACACAACAATCACTCTAAATCTTGTTTTATTGAACTTAAGCAACCGATACATTTTTATTTTTATTTATGGGATTGGATGTTCTAATTACATTTAATTCACATGCTTAGGATGATTAAAAGTTTAACTCCTTAATTGCAACTTCCATTTGAATGGTTACTATATTATGTTGAGTGGTGTTTTTGCTCAGCGAGATGAAATGAATCTGAGTGATGGGATCTCTATGAAAGGTTTTAGTCAAGTAAAATGTGCAAACATTCTAATGATTAAAGGGCCACTTGGAGCATTTAATTGAGACATTCACCTATCATTTGTTTCATGTAAATTATGTGTCTCAATGGAATGAATTATGATGACAGTTTATGCCAAAGAGCACAAGTATATGGTTTTGACACGCTTTTTTATTAAGAAATTCTCTTAGATATATAGGCTAAAGACGTGTTCTGACATATATGAAAGACAATAATACATGTCATTAGGTGAATAAAATTGTTGCTTGGGAGTCATTCACACAGGAAACCCCATAACTTTAGGAGGTTACTCATTGAGCTTAAAGCCTTCTTTGTTGGAGTTCCAAGTTACCCCTATTGGTACCCATTTGAATAATATCACATTAGACAAGACTACATATGGACATTACTTACATGTACCTTAAGTATATTCAATGTTCCCCTAGATGAATCGTGAAACCACCCATTTAGCCGCCTAGCTTTTCTTGTGCACCTAAAGCAACACTCGGGAAAAATACTCTCTCATACTTGCTTAGCATTGGTATATTTTATGGCTATAGCACCGGTCACACCCGTTATATAAACCATTTCTTGCTAAAAAATCCTTATTGTTAATTTGGGTTACTTGATCCACCATTTCCTTTTTAATTGTGGGATTGAATTAAAGGTTAATGATTATATACCTTATTATGCTACAATTTCATTTGACTAAGATAAATGGTTGATGCGCAATACATAATCCATTAATAACTAATTGAACAATCAACATTGGACTAAAAATGTTCAAACAATTCATCATCATACAACAGCTCTAAGAAAGGATCGACATCTAATCTGCCCTACTCTCACTCAAACTAAATGACAAACTTAGGATTAGAATCAAAGGTAGGGAAACCCCCTTAGGCTGGGAAATCACACACTCACACTTGGAAGTGAGGGGCAAGGATACCAAGATGACAATGGGTGGCTTTCTTTATAATTTCCTTATGCTCCCCCTTGATGCAAATGGGACTCTTTACATAGGGATAACCCAAGTGGTAACAAGCAGTTTGTTGGATAATTGATCAGCTTGGTATTTCATAGAACTTTAATCATGGAAACTGCTTACAAGCACTTGAACTGTGTACAATCTAATTGCCACGCTTTTTCAATCCTTTGTTGATATTAGACAAGAAAATTTGACCAAATGTCTAGTAAGAAATGTGGTTGATCTTAATACTAATGAAATACCTATACAATGAACAATCTTCATTCATTAAAGAATATCAATCATGAAGATAGATGAATGGTATACATATAGAATTTAAAGTACAAGAATAAAATAGATGATTGAATGATAATTACAATAACCTGTTTAATGTTATGTTAGATGTGTATACACACACATTAGGTTGAAGGTTACAATTAAAGATTGAGAACCTTATTGGCACATCATTATTATTTAATATTTTATGTTTATTTTCATTTTACTTTGACAGTTCCCTTACAACACACATCCCTAACTCTAGTGTATATCTATTGATGCAACAAAGTAAACATATTTTGGATAGAGTGAATTAGAAACACAGGTCGCAGTTTATTACAAGCAAGCATAGTCCACTTAATTGTAGGCACACAAGAAATGACATCTATCCCAAATGGGTGCATGTTCAATCCATGGATTTTTTACTGTTTTAACACAAAACTGAAGACGCACTTCAATTGACATTTAGACCCAATCATATGCCATGTATCAATCGTTGGCTAGCCTATCGTTCGAAAATAATGAGGGCTAACCATTGGGATGTGACATCTATTTCAACACCGTGTGCATTCTCAAAATCAACACCTTGAGGGCGCAACCTTCAACAAGAAAAAGCATCTATTTAATGCAGTGGAGATGTAATGTGGTTGGATATTGAGAGTTTTTATAATCTCTTTTCACATGGAATAACTTTTGAACTTTGATGTCACTGGAAGAAAGATGATTGGTCTTCATTTTCTCTCCTTTCTTCTGTGTTGATTGTGCTTGTCCTTCCAATTAACTAGATTTATTGACTTCATATGTTTTTGCGGGTGTTTTCTACCCAAGCATGGTGAAATACTTGTGAACCAGAGCTATGTAACAAACCTAAAAGCCTCATAGTGTTAGATATTTTATTATTGAATTGGTTTCAAGTGACAGACAAGCTTGAAGCAAACCCTTTACGTCACTGTAGGGTTTCTCTTAAAAGAGCATTGGCATGATGGTCATGATGATTTGATCTTGTATTTCTCCATTATCAATTAAATACTTTTCTAGTTTACATTTGACCCGTTGACCTAAATGGTAGAGACCTGTTTGTTAGGTCAATCCTAAACTTGCATTGATTTACACATAACAAAAGTTGGCTACTTGTTCATGAGATTTACTTTTTCAAACTTAATATGTATATCGGATGCAACAGTTATGAATATCCCTCTTTAGTTGGCACAGACCAACTTGAAATGAGAGGATATTAGGAGGTGACATGCCTTATGTTATTTCGCTGCTTACTCAAATCTTAATGTGGGCGGTAATAAGTCCACTACAAAATGTATTTTCATGTGTGCTCTATTTGACAAGAATTGTCATTAGTATCTTTAATTCTTTTGCATATGTATGAAGCATCTTCCCTCTAAACCTATGCATTGTAATTGGTACATGGTTGTTCATCACAAAGTTAAAACCTTCTCTTTTTTCTTAATACCTATTGTTTAACGAGGTATTGGTTCTTCTACTTGACTATTTCTTGGTTCCTTTGTCAGTTCTCAAGGTCATTTCTTTCACTTCTTTCTCTGAGAGGATTTGAATGTCCATTACATAGAATATCTTGACCATGATTCCATTTGAGTAAGAACTAGAGAAAGGATTTGGGGCACTGAAGGTGAAATCTCCTGTTGGGAGACCATTAATATGTTTTCTTTGAATTTAGTTTTCGATATTCGATCTTAATCTACTACATATAAATATCCTATTCATTCAGGAGCTCTAGGTCATTTTTATCTACAGAACGTCAAAAGGAAATCCAGGGGCTGCGGGCTATGGGGGCCTTTTGCGAGATGCAACAAGAAGGGTAATGCACTTGTATGCAAGAGCTTGTGGACACACAACTAATAATTTTTCAGAATATTTTGCTCTAGAAATAGGGCTCCACATTGCCAAAGAAAAAAATATCCCCAAAATCCAAATCACATGGGACTCCAAGATTGCTATAGGAGTGTCCCAAAAACTCTTGGATGTCTCCCCAACCTCCAAATTAGTAAAGAGATGACGCCTTGAACTCATGGTTTCTAGGATCCAAAAACTCCTCCTATCTTTGCCTTATGTGATTAAAACACATACCCGCGGGGAAGGGAATAAGGTAGCAAATCTTCTGGTAAATTGGGGAAGCAATTAAAATAACTTGGAAATCAACACTCACTGGCCAATGAAAGAACATGATAAATGGAAATATAACTTGATTCAGATCCTTCAACAAGACTCGGGTTCCCCGATATTGGCGGGATCTCGAGAAGAGCAAGGAAATCCTGCAGACAACAGTCGTAGTGTTAATGTAGAAGATATGAGTTGATGGTTGCAATGTGGCACGACACTTCCATGCACACGCTTGTTCTGATCTCCCATGGTTCTATGTTATTATGGTACTCCTCTGGCGGTGGATTTTAATTTCAAACATTATGTTCACTGATCGTAACACTAGTCTTTGTTTGAGTGACCGTGGATATTTAAATTCCGTCGTGATGATCACTTAGAGAGGTCTCATCACTAGTAATGTGTTGAAGGCTAGAACTTGACTACCTCAACATCAGGGAATACCACCTGGTCGGGAGCATAACGCAACTCCATTTCCGTTGAAATTGGTGGGAATTTGCAGGGTAAGTTCCTCAGACAAAAAACCA
>APFE030213154.1:0-27576 GCA_000404065.3 Pinus taeda | reverse complement strand
CAATTCTTGGATGATACAAATGAAAAGACCTCCTTTCTATACATAGGAGTCTAAAGGGGTCATAACATAATCAGAGCCGACAAAAATAATAATGTAAGGGCACAATAATAACAATAGTGGGCTTCTATGGGGCACAATAGTAACAATATGGGCACTGCATGGGTACATCAATATAATAAGTGGGTTGTACTAATAACAATAAGGGGTTACACTAGTAGTATAGGGGTCTAACACAACCAATGCGCCAGTGGCTACATTGGAAGTATCACTTTACATGATCAGGCCCATGCACCATCAACTTAGGTGTAGGAGCAATGTTTGCTTTCAGTTTTCTTACTTGCATGCTTGTTTTCTTTCTTGCGTTGCATGTTTGTTTGTTTTCTTTCTTGTCTTTTTTCCTACTCACTTTTCTTTCACTTTTACTTCTGCTTCTGCTTTTATTTGCTTACTCTGATTACTATTTTTGTTTAAGTTTGTTTTGTTTTGTTTGGTATATTACTATTTTTGCTTCTGGAAATAAGTGTTGCCAACTATTACATTCTAGATTTTGAATAGAGTATCTGGCTGAAATTTGAAGAGACTCATGACACTGCAGCACTTGGCCAGTGTTGTGTCCACCTTCTTTGTGCTTGGTGGTAATCTTTGGCCAATGAGGTCATGATGGAAAATACAAACCATATGCAAGGGATGTTTCAATCCAACCGTGAACCTGTGTGCACACCAGGAAACCCCATTCTTGTACTCAGTCTTTTGCTCTGTGTGTTTAGGCTCATCCAAATAGTAGAAATGGAGAAGGGGAAAATCTAAACAAGAAAACCTATGTAAGATATCTTACATTCTTCTCTAAAGGAACAACCTCTTCTTCTCCCAATAATTCGGGATCCCTCTTTTGCCCCAAAAATAAATAAGTGTGTATACACAGTTCTCTTAAAAAATACAAAGGTGAAAGAAGAGAAAGGCTTCCTACATGGAGAGGTGAAGCATGAAACTCCACCAGGTACTAACTAGGCTTGTTGGGAGTGGAGGAATGTGTCTATTCTAGAGTGACTCCATTAGGGTACATTCCAGGCCTACTGGAAGTCGAGAAACACCAAAGATGAAAACTTATGCTCAGAAAATATTCAACTCACAAGCTAATTACCCTTCACAGTTCTCTTGAAAAATACAAAGGTGAAGGAAGAGAAAGGCTTCCTACATGGAGAGGTGAAGCATGAAACTCCACCAGGTACTAACTAGGCTTGTTGGGAGTGGAGGAATGTGTCTATTCTAGAGTGACTCCATTAGGGTACATTCCAGGCCTACTGGAAGTCGAGCAACACCAAAGATGAAAACTTATGCTCTGAAAATCTTCAACTCACAAGCTAATTACCCTTCCCGGATTCGAAACACTAAGATCTAAGCTGAACTTTTGATTGTGATTCATCAAGTTGGCAAAGGGTGAAACATGTATGTCCATGAGGTGAATGGGGAAGATGAAGTAACCCGCACAATGATTCAATACTCCCAAAAAGACCAAGGTCCTGTGCTAGCAATGGACCAAAATAGAGAAGTTGGAGTTCTACCAGTGTGTCGCCAAGTGTTGTAGTGGCTACAATCACCCTCCAAAATTTCATCCTACACCAATTTCGAAGCCACCCTTGAAGAGTTTCACTTGATGACTACACACCCTCGAGTTCACTCCATGAGCTCATGGAGTCTTTACATCTACCTTAATTGTTCATTTCATTTAAGTCTCTGCATGTTGATATCTAAGTCATGCTTGCGACCATGTTCTAGGTATGGTCGAAGTCTTCACTTCATATGTGCTTGATGTGTTCGCTATGAAAGTATTTGTCATACTCACACATGGAGTCACATTCACTATCACACAAGCGTCATCTCGACCATGAATGATTAATCACGAGTGTCACTCTTGTCACTTACACTGCCGGTCAGTCATGTTGAACGTGTGTTTCTAGATGGTTTGGGTCGCTTCATCTTCAATTCATGTGAGTGTGTGTTCATATGGTCTGGGTCATTTTAATGAAGTTCTGACGAACAAAATCCACTCTAACACCTAGGTCATCACCTCGTCGTTGACTCTATTGACTGTTAATCAGAACAATGTGGAAGCACTAAGCTAGCTTGTTCAACCTGCACTACTCCTAAGCAATGAAATCAACTCTCATGCTAACAACCTAGACAGTCGGACCCGACATCACCCTGAACTGGATCCCATAAAGTTTGCACAGAGGCCACTAATCTCACTCACTCAACTGACTGAGAAAATTGCATAGACATGCTAGATAGACACCAAGTGCCCATCCCTGTCTCCTTCATAAAATTGTGCAATTTTCCCAGTTAGTCATCGAGACAGTTGACCAACCATTAATATTAGAAATTACATAGTATTTGTGAGAAGGCCTTCCACTACCCATCACTTAGCTCAGCTCAAAAATTGCACAGATATGACCGGCAGGACAGCCACTAGGCCTCAGTGTATTTCCCCTCCAAAAGTTCCAAGCAGCAGATTGCCAGTTCCCTCTGCGAATTGCACAGTTTCTATTGCCAGTGATTGAGCAGCGAACTAGAAGTTCCCTTGGGGAATTGTGCAGTTCTCACTGCCAGTGATGTCAATAGCCAAATGACAGTTCCCTCTAGGGATTGTTTAGTTCTGGCTGCTACTGATCCTAGTAGCAAACTGGAAGTTCCCTCTTGCAATTGCAATGTTCCGGCTTCCACTGTCCCGGGTAGATCCCCTAGGATACTGTGCAATCCCTTCCAAGTGATCCATCATGCAACTCGACCTGATCCTCTAGAAAACTGTGCAAATCTAGTTGTCTAGACCCCGCTAACTATTCATTCTAAAAAAATGCACAGAGAATGCATACATTGCCTTCCTGTAGCCCAGATTGTTCCTCCAAAAATTTGTGCAATTTTTCCTCCTAGCTGAGCTAAACCTCATAGACAGTCATTGTCGACTTAGATTTCCCATCTCCATCACTTAGTGACTCTTTCACAATTTTCATTAGCAGTGCCCAGAGCCATCATCCTGCTTCACAGCCTTGTTGTCTCTCCTAGTCACCTACATATGAAACGATCATGTGTCATGGTATACTGGGAGGTTTCTAGATTTTATGTCATCTCGTCATGAGTGACTGCAGGTATAGGTACACCAACAAACATGGCAAGGCGACGAACATGCACCTTCGTAAATAGAGGACCCTGTCAAACCTTTGAGCATGCAAGCAAGGAATAACATGCTAGAGCTTCTTCAAATGAACTAAGGACCATCAAGGACTCTACACACTTCGCCATGCCTAGGTGAAGCTATGATACATCATGAAGACATCCATCACCCAGCAGCATTGCAGCTCAACATGTGCTGCAATGGCAACAATGTACCAACATTGTCATATTAATTCATGCTGAGTCATGTCATGATTCATTTCGTCCACATCTCCACCATGGGCTATGTTTTTAGTCAATGTAATGTAACGTGGAAGTCTAAGAGACCCATTTTTGAACACATAGTCATGTAAGTCGAAAATTCATGGAAGTCGAACAATCATGAGGGTAGTTGAACAACCATAAGGTTCAGTCTCACCCTTGGCTATAAATACCCCATCATTTATACATAAAAGGACTTTTCACCTCAGCTCCTCCTACATAACCAAGAGAGTCTATAGTATTTTATTTGGGGAGTAAGTAGTGGCTCCAATGCCCCGCTGACAGGGTTAGTGATGTATGGTGTAATGATGTGTCTTGGGACTTTCACTTAATTCAGAAGCCTTTCAACAGACCATCACATTTTCACACATGTATTGTATCTATTGTAACACTGATTTTTAACACTTGTAATGTATGTTTCATTAGCCTGTGTTCCACATCTGAACTATTTCATTTGTTGTATTACATAATCTATTAATGGAAATTTGTTGTATATGTTGTTAATTTTGTCACGTTCGTGTCGACTGCTCTACTGGACATTAGACAACCTTTCACATGAACCTTGTTGTAACAACCATTGCACTCATTCGAATTGATCTGTGAGTGTTGTATGTGTTATCTTACCTTGTATGTTGTGATTTCCACATTCGAGTGGATGGTTCCACCAGATGTTATGTATGTCCTATTCTGTTGTGTGTTCCTAGCCGAGTTGGGATTGATCCCTTTCAACCTAGAACTCCTCTTCACCCTCTTCCCCTCACATTGAAAGAACCATTGACACAAGTACACATACACTCACCACGCACGCAAACGTCACTTCCGAAGACAAATAAGGCCACTCTCTTCTGTTGACAAGAAAGAGTTGAGGAAAATCCTTAAGACAATGTCAACGAGCCCATCTTACCAGATGGGACTCCCACACCAAACGGTGTGAGGTCAAGTTGGGACTTCATACCAATGTGATCCCCTGAATTTTGTCGGGCCCAACACCGTCAATGGGTTCTTCCATACTTGATGGGCAATATCTACAAAATATTTATGGACTAGCCATGTTTTGTTGAATTTGGAGGGGGCGGGGCTTATGGGAAGATTCCCCATCCCAATTGAGTAGAATTAAGAGGTGACATGAGGCGAAAGAAGGAATGAACGACGGGTTAAGATCCACTGGACCCATAACAAGGTGTTATTTCACCAAAACCCTGTTCAAACACTTTAAAATGCATTCAATACCTGACCGACTATTGTTCTAGGTGGGAATAACCTTAGGTGGGGTGATATCATGTAGTAACAAAATGTCAAAAAAAGAGGTGAAATGAGACTCCAGATTTTTAGACTTGGTCTTGTCACCCAAAACCTCATTGCTATCAAGTGTTAAATTTAGGTCCCTAGCCACAATGAGGGAGGTAAAATCCAGCAACCGAACATCTGAGACCTGACCCTAATAAGATCTCCTACCTGCATATGTTGTGTACATGTTGATGATGCTAGTTTGATAGATGGATACTTTTAAGTGTAAAAAAAACAAGAAACTTGAGACTTGAGGGTTTCCAAGCCATTTCTTAACCTCCAAAGAGACCACAAGTATTAGCGGCACAAACAGACCACACTGGACATATTCTAAGTAGGATATCCCATGACATGTCCTTAGGAATAATAGTTTCTTGAAGAAGAATAACATCCGGTTTCTGTTAGAGAATAAGACCTCTCACAGAGTCAGATTTAGTTCCCACCTCTAACCCTATTACATTAAGGTACATGATGATCATGGGGAAACCATTGAATCAAGCTTTTCTACTTTAAAGACCCAAGTATCAAATGTTTCTGGAGCTGATAATTCAGTAAACACAATATCATCCATAGGAAAATCTGAGGTCATATAAGAAGAAAGATTTTGTATTTATTGGGTTTCTTTTTTTGGAGGATTAAGGATTTTTTGGGAGTCATGATAGAAGGCGAGTGACCTTTTCCTAGCTTCTACCTCGAGTGGAAGAAACTTTTTTATGGTTAGAGGGTCTATATTACAAGAATTAGAGTAGGAAAGAGTGTCCAAATCTCGATTGAACGAGATGGGACTGTCATTAGAAGCAGACACAAACTGAAAAGTAGATGTGGGGGGAATGAAAATCCCCGAAGGAGAATGTCAGAAAGATGAAGTAGGGGGATCCAAGTCAACAACTAATGGAGGAAGATGTATGCTAGTGTTAGTGAGAGGGAGAAGAGTATTCATAACTAGAGATATAATACCCAAACGAATGTCACTAAGGGGGTCATTAGAGGGAAAAAAATGAGGGGCGACAAAATCAGGGGTTGAATAGATACTAGAAGGAGGATTAGAGTTACCTGGAACATTTTACAGGCTTGTGGGAAATTGAAAATCATCCAATCCATTGCAAGCATATGCCAAAAGAGAATGAGAGCGACCCCATGAAGATATTTATCGACAAGATTGGTGGTGATTCAGATAGGTCACTAGCTGGTGATCTTACGAGTGACAAACCAAAGACCTGTATGGGATCTCACAATAGTCAATGTTCAGTCTATGGGTGAAGGAACCCCATAATAATTCCAACATAGACAATAGACCACTTCCACAAGTGTCTTCAACGAGCACCAAAGTGTTAGAAAATTATATATTATAGAGAAATGGCACACATAGAATATAGCAGAAATATAAACACAGAAAACACATAAAACCACAGAGACACAGATATACATGTTTCATCTAGTTTGGGCTACGTCCACCTCGAACAGCCAGTCCTTCCTTTCTATTATCCATCAAAATGAAGAGACACAACCTACAGTAGATCCGCTATAATATCCTTTTTTTTCTCTCACAGTCTCACCACTCCGTTTCTCGCTCAGAGAATACACATCTATTACATAGCCTCAATATAATGCCCTCATACAAAGAGAGGGGTTTCCTTCTAGGGCAAAAAATCATAAACTAAACATAAGTTCTACCGTCAGATCATCCACCTAATGAACGATTCAGATTGACTAGAAATTACTATACTTTTACAAAGCAATTTTACATATGTTTTTAGCTTCGGGGGTACTGCCCCCGAAATCCCCACTGGGGGACCGCTTGCCCCTGGACCCCCCAGCCGAGGGGGATCGGTCCCCCCAAACCCCCGTGGGGGGGACAAGTTGTCCCCGCACCACCCCGCGTGGAGGGGTGTACAAAATTCCTAGGGTATACATCCGGCTGAAACAAAGACCTCTAAATAATCATGCTCCACACTACCATCCATCCAAGGAACTTGAAGTCCCTCTATTTATTAGATAAAGAACATTATCTACAAGATCTGCCCAAAATTGTAAAGGCAATCCTGCGTGCAATCTCATGCACTTTGCATGCTTCATGATTGTTCTATTCATCCTTTTTGACACACCATTTTCTTGTGGTGTTCTTGGAACTGTCTTCTTTCTAGAAATTCCATGCTCTAAACAGTACCTATAAAAATCTTTGTTGCAATATTCACCTCCATTGTCTGATCTGAGACACTTCAATTTCTTTCCTGTCTCAATATCAACCAAAGCTTTCCATTTCTTGAAAGTATCAAATGCATTAGATTTATTCTTAATACGATAAATCCAAGTTTTTCTATTTGCATCATCAATAAAAGTAACATAATAATGAGAGCCACTAAGAGATGATACCTGAGCAGGTCCCCATACATCTGTATGCAAAAGCTCTAATTTTTCACTCTTCTTTTCTTTCCCAACTCTGAGAAATCTGACTCTCTTCTATTTTCCATGAATGAAATTCTCACAGAAGTCCAAATCAACATTCTTCAAACCTGGCAACAAATTCCTTGAGTGAATAATCTTCATCCCCTTCTCACTCATGTGTCCGAGCCTATGATGCCATAATGCCGCATCTGCTCCTTTGGAAGTTAAAGCACTAACAAAGTTAGAAATGCCATTGCATAAATACAATGTACCAACCTTTTCGCCTTTTGCTATTACCAGGGCTCCTTTGGTGAACTTCCAAGCTTTATCTGCTAAAGTTGTCACACAACCTTCACTGCCTAACTACCCTGTTGAAATCAGATTTTTCTTCAGATCTGGAACATGCCTTACCTCCTTTAGTAGCCATTGGTTTCCATTCTGTTGTTTTACAAAAACCTTACCGATTCCAACAATTTTACAGGGTTTATCATCACCCAAACGGACTTCTCCAAAATCTCCTTGAACATAGTCATGAAAATATTATCAGGTGTGGCATGGAATGAGGTCCCTGAATCTACCACCCATGAATCAGTAATATTTTCGAAAGAAAGAATCAAAGCATCTTGTAACACCTCACCTGTCACATTTGCTTCATGATTGTTTTCTTGTTGTGCATCTCCTTCTTTTCCCTTCCAAGATCTACACTCTTTCTTTAGGTGTCATTTCTTTCTGCATTTCTAGCACACTATCCCCGATCTAGACTTGGATCTGCCTTTCCTTGATTTACTACGATATCTTGAGCTCTTTCCTCTTTCTATTTTTCTTCCCCTAGACTCTGCACTCAAAGCATTACCCGATGTCTCACCGAAGATTTTCCATCGCATTTCCTCGCTAAGGATAGCACCAACAACATCATCAAACTTTAAAGTACTAGATACAGAAATAGAGTTACTAATGGCCATTACAAAACCATTCCAACTTTCTAGTAATGAGCACAAGAATAACAGAGCTCTAACTTCATCATCAAAGTTTACCCCTATAGAACTTAATTGACTTGTAACAGTATTAAAATCATTTAAATGGTCTGCAACAGATCCACCTTCCGACATATTGATATTAAATAATCGTTTCATAAGAAATACCATGTTCGAGGTTGAGGATTTTTCATATAGTTTCGCCAATGCCTTAATCAAACCCTCTGTCATTGTTTCCTTCGAAATGTTGAAGACGACCAACACTGAAAGGCACAACCATATTGTTCCAAGTGCCTTTTTATCAAGAAGGGTCCATTCTTCATCTATCATACCCGTCGGCATCTTTGTTTTTCCGCCCAATGGTAGGTGCATATCTTTTTGATATAGATAATCTTCCATTTGCATCTTCCATAGTGAGAAGTTTTGGCCGTTAAATTTCTCGACCCTAAACTTACCATATTCTGCCATTGCTCCCACTCGAACGAGGAACCCTTCTTTCCTACAAGTTTATTAGCCAAATAGACCTTCGGCTCTGATACCAGTTGTTAGAAAATTATATATTACAGAGAAATGGAACACATAGAATATAGCAGAAACATAAACATAGAAAACACATAAAACCAGAGAGACACAGATATACGTGGTTCACCCATTTTGGGTTACGTCCACCCCAAACAACCAGTTCTTCCTTTCTATTATCCAACAAAATGAAGAGACACAACCTACATCAGATCCGTTGTAATATCCTTTATTTTCTCTCATAGTCTCAGCTCTTTGTTTCTCGCTTAGAGAATACACATCAATTACATAGCCTCAATACAATACCCTCATATAAAGAGAGGGGTTTCCTTCTAGGGGAAAAACCCTAAACTAAACATAAGTTCTACTGTCAGATCATCCGCCTAATGAACGGCTCAGATTGACTAGAAATTACTATACTTTTACAAGGCAATTTTACATATGTTTTTAGCTTTCGGGGTGCTGCCCCCGAAACACCCGTTGAGAGACCATTGGCCCCCGCACCCCCCAGCCTGGGTAGATCGACCCCCCCAAATGCCCGCGGGGGGGAAAAGTCGCCCCCGCACCCCCTCGCATGAAGGTGTGTACAAACTTCTTGGGGTATACATCCGACTAAAACAAAGACCTCTAAATAATCATGCTCCACACCCAACACAAAGCAATTCTCTTATCCAATTTTCCAATGCTCCTCTCATCCCAAAAGTACAAAGTGTTGATGGAATTGACAATATCAAAGATCGCCAAGCAATCCCATAGATCAAGAGGGTGTCCCAACAATTTTTCCCAAATAATATTCTGACTAGGGGATTCCTTGAAAGGGTTAAAATGATCGTGCCATTTTTGTAAAATTAACATACCCCTTCCTTTCACCAAAGGCAAGCCTAAAATGAGCTCAATGTCTTCCTGACTGATAAAAATGGAAGCAAACCTAGCCATTTTGCATCATAATGATCCTCGAGTGGTAAATTAGCTTAGGGATCCAAAACCTCCACATCCATTGTTTAATCTGGTCCCGAGTCATATGAGTGTATTTCCAGCGCCCAAAAGGAACTTGTAACTTAAAATGCTCAATGTTATCCCTAAAGGACTAGCTTCTTTGAGTGGTATTATTTGGTGTATCATTCAAATTCAAGGATTTTAGAATTCTTATCACCACCTTTCTTGTTAGAGTAAACTGTGATGCAATCAGCTACGGGAACATCCGTAAAGTCACTGGAATGTGTCTCAGTCCCATTATCTTGTGAATGGTCACATTGTCAGTTAATTTGAGCTCGATTTTCCGCTCAAATCGTGATAGTGATGAGAGAATGGGGATCAAGAGAGGAGGTTAGTTTCATGATGTACAAGCATCAATGCACCAAAAATGATAGCGACAAATGCAATAAGGTAGGTAGGTAGCTTGAATAACTAAGATGCCTTCAAGTCAAAGTTTACACCTTAGATCGAAATCCAAAATCTCAATGGAAAAAGAGAGTGTGAAATGTAAGGTCACTTATGCCACCCCTCCAAGAGTTGGCAAGAGCGGAAGAGAAAGACAAATGATAGGAACACATATATCCCGATATTGTATGATGTTGTCCAACCTAGGATACCTCTCATAAATGGTCCCGTCTTGTAATTGACAACACCTATATGCATTAAACTCTCACCAAAATTCACAAACCAATAAATGGATTCCAAATTGAAAATCAGAAGCACGCTTAAAATAGACCCACTAAGAGGAATGAAAAAAAGTAAAACCACAACTCTGTAAGGTGAATCCAAATCTCAAGGGATGAACTCTTAAGATAGATGTCCAAACAACAAGTGCAAGAACAACATCCAAATATATCCCAAAGTCAACAATTGCGACAATGACACTAAGCAATCCTTGCTGAAGCTTTTTCCTTTGATAATTCAACCCCCAGATACAGGACATAATTATTGGATCTCAATATTAAATAGAGATTAATAACCTCCTCTGCAAGCCCTACATTCTCGCTTCCTTAGTGCTGACAAATAGATCACGTTGAATACAAGAGAAAAAGAAGGACGCCAATTAACATTAGGTCAGTTATGAATAGATATCTATGTATGTTTGGAGCTCCTATCAACTCTATCCATCTCTAGCTCCTATATAATCAATTCCCGCCATGCTAATTTGGTTTCTAACACCCACTCAATTGATGAAAAATAACCAGGCCAAAATCAGTAACCTGATCAGTGGAAACCTCTATGTCCTGCTGGATGGTTCCTGTCGCACCGAAAGCCCAATCAAAACATCTTGTTCTATAAACCTGCATATTACCAAAAGGAGATTAGCTCATACTTAGTAGGCCTATGAATCAGTCAATTTCCCTAGCTTAGAATCCTCCATGTCGATAGTACATTATGAGTGAATCTTTGTGTATATTTGGAGCTCCTAATAGCTCCAAAGATTTTTGGCTCCTAATAAGTTGAAATATCTATCTCGTTAGATGGTTCCAGCTCCAAACTTCATGTTTTGCAAACCCGTATATCACCAAACTGGGATAGCTTCATACTCAGTAGGGCTATGAATTATTCATGATCCTCAGTTCAGAAGCCTTCATGTCCATGTCCTTCCATGCCATAACTACTTTGTCTTCCATGGAAGCTCCACTTCAACATCCATATGTGCTCGAAGAACAACGGGTTTTCACTGACCTACCATAACATTCATCCATAGCGAATATTGATCTCAAGCACACGAAATTATAGGCAAGGACAAAGCCGACAGGAACATGAAATTATAAGCAAGGAGGAAGCCAACTAGAACAGTGATAGAGACAATGATGGAAAAATGATAGCGATGTTTACACTTGTCAATTTTTTACTTTATAGAACAACGAAAATGAAGAGATGGGTTTGGTTTGGATGGTCATTATTTGCCCAACCCAACCCGACAATGAAAACAACTTCGGTGTAAAAATAAGAAAAAATCTATATGACACCAAGTGTCATAATAGCGCACACATCAAATTTCAATTATTATTATTATTATCCAATTATAAAGTCACGACCATCCCAAACACAAAATTGGTGTATGAGACCCCCTTGTTTTTGGGACAAGGAACTCACCTCTGCGCAGCGATTTGACTGCTAAGTCTACAAAGGCATACGTATTCTACCCCCTCTAGTTTTGAACTAGTGACCTATGAGGAGGAAACACATGCTCTTAACCATTAGGCCCACTCAATATTAATGAAAACTAGTACACACATCAAATCTCAATATCTATGAAAATTTCATTATATATATATATTCCACCAAGTCTCATATTAGTACACATATAAAATCTCAATATTTCTTAAAAATAGTACACATCAAATCTCAATATTTATGAAAATTTCATTTGTAAGTAAGTGTGTCAAACTCATGTTTCACTGTTAATTAATGTGTAACTTTTGAAAAAAATTTACAAAGTTAATTTTAACAATCACATTTTATATCTGAAATCATGCTCACCTGATCATATTAAGAATGTTGAAATTTTTTTGGTAAAAATCACATTAGAAACAATTTGTCAACGCTTTTCAAACCATCTAGTGTGGTTCATCATTAGGACAAGATGAAGAACCAGATCTTGGCATCAAGTTAAATAGATTAAGAGAATCATCTAGTGTGGTTCATCGCCAGGGCAAGATGAAGAACCGATCTTGGCATCAAGTTAAATAGATTAATTAATTTATTTTTAATCGTTATAATATAATAGTTAATTTGACTAAGGAAATACTATTGATTAAAATTATTTTAATATAAAGAAATAGATGTTAATATTGAAATAGTCAAAAGTAAAATTCTAATTAAATAAATATCTAAAATAAAAATAATATTTAGAATGAACTTAAATCATAAAAACCATAAAACAATTAATTAAATTATAAATGTGTGTGCGTGTGTGTGTGTTAAGCTTAAATTATGAAAGCAATAAAACAAATAATTCTAAAAACTTGAAAATAAATAAAAATAATAATTGGTCAAACTTATAAAAATATATATATATATATTTTTTCCCAAGGAAAAATCATACTTTTATTAGTGAAAAAAAAATAACATATTGCGGATGTTTGAGATGATTTCATCATGTAGTCAATGATTGATGATCATGATTTCATACAAAATAATAAATCGTGGGGAGAAAATATTAAACTTTTCTCCATTTCTTTTTTTCCACCTTTCGCCATTATCCTTGAGATGGTGTGGAGGATACCATGGTGAGCTCCCATCCTTCTTTTGTTCCTGAAGTTTGCTTGTTTGAGTCATAATTTTTTGATGCATGAGGTTGTTTGAAACCGCTAGTATCATTTGCTTCAGGTATCCTTGCTAGTTGTGTTGAAGTGACATGTAGTTTAGTTTGTGCTTGAATTATTTCATCGTTTCCTTTTTTTTCTTAAGTACTATGAGCGGGAATGGCAGCCTTTTCATCATATTGTTCCTCATCTAAGTCATTTGGGAGAAATTTCCATCCTTTGGGCTACTTCCACAACTTCATGTTTTGTAGATGTCCCGTTTTTTGGCATGTTCTACATCTAAAGGTTGTGTTCTCAAAATCTAGGAAGTGAGTCCAGTTTTTCTTGTTTTGTATCATTTGTATTCAATCTAGAAGGCCTTTACTAAGGTCCACTTCTACACATATTCAATAAAAAATACACATTCATTCTTCCATTCTTTGTGTGCTTTTCTTTATATATCATCTTAAAATATTCCTGGTGCCTTCTAGCACTGGCTCATGTCAAAAGTGTAGGGGAAGGTTTTGAAGTCAAACCCATATCAGAATTTTTGATACAATCATGGTGTTTGAATCAAATTTTGGGAACCATTGGGTAACGAAAAGTCCTTTAGATCCCGAGAACCATGGGCCTTCCTAAAGTACTATTTCTCGAAACTCCAATGACGCAAACTTTACGATGAAGAAACCTTTGGAGCAAAGGTGAATTTCACAGTTTTTTGTCCAATTTGTGAATATCCAATAGAAAATATGCATTGGTTTAGGCCAGAATCTGTTAAACCTATAAATGATGGTGTGGGTTGCAAAGGTTGTGTAGGGGTCGTTTAGTTCTGGAATCTCTATGACCAGTTCTGAGACACAATTCACTTATTCTACTGTGTAGTGACTGGGAGTGTTGAGTGTTTGTTTTGTATTTGTTCTAGTTGTTGGTTGCCCTAATAGAATGCTTTTGTAGGAGATATCACTCTTGTTCTGTTCTTGGTTTGGTAATGTAACCTTTGGTAAACTAGATCCAATAATCCCACCTGTTTTCTTTGACTTACCTGATCATGTTGCTTCGCCCCTCAGTCGAATATTTAAGATGATGGTGACCACTGAATGAATGTTGTATTCCTGTAGACTTCATTCATCCCGTAGATATCTACCATTATAGATAAAGTTTTGTAGATGCGGTGGGTAGGCCCTCTTTTTCATGATGTTCTACTTCAATTCAAAAACAATATCAGATTTTTGTACCCAGACTATTTGTTTGGTCTACAATGCGGATGCAAATTAGAGTTCAATTAATGTCAACTCGGGAAGGTAAACTTAGAAGTACCACCTATAGGTCTAGAAAAATTTCTAATTTGACTGAGATCTATTGGTTCTCTTACAATAACACATTCCACAAGATCTCTTCCAATAACTAAACAAACTAGAGAGATTCCTAATTTGTCGAAGATCTTATGGTTCCCTTACAAGAACACATGAATTTTAAGATTTCTTCAAATGACTAAACAAACTATAGAGATTCCTAATTTTTCGGAGGTCTTAAGGTTCCCTTACAAGAACACATGAATTTTTAAGATCTCTTCCAACAATTAGAATATCTAACAAGAACTTAATAGCTGAAATCAAATAAAAACATAAATTAAATTATACCTAAAATAAGCATGCAAGTGAGGCCATGGGGGACCTCCATAACTCCACAAGCACACCACTTCAAAGGGGATTCAAATGTAGAAGTAACAAAATCAAAGTATGATTCTTTATTTCAAAATCTCCATCATGATGTACAAACCAACTCTAAGATTACAAATGGAACTCTAAAATTACAAATGAAGATTCTCCACATTGCAAATGAAGGAGATTGTACTTCTATTTGTACAATGGGATGAGATAACAAACTCATAATGGTGATACACTAATCTCTCTTTAGTTCCATACATCTCTCAACCATCTAGACACATAACCCCCTTTTGTCCTCGATCTTCTCCATGAGATCATGATCTTCTCCATGAGGGTTATCTTATCAAATTCGAATTTGATCATTCAAGGACACATAAAGGTGTCTTGGAAGCTTCCTTTGTACCTACACATGTCACAAAAACAATCCACTTACCATATATGAAGTAAAATATATTATTTTTTAATATTTAATCAAGAATTTCTCTTAAAAATGCTTGAAAATAAATAATATTTGGAAGATATAAATGAGACTCATTAATGATGAACAATAGCGAAAATGAAGTGACATGGTAGTGAATAATGAGTGATATAATGGAAGCATAGGTGAAAAATGTATGGTAATGAGTGATATTTGTATGACATTGTGAAGCCTAACATTGTTGTTGATTTTCCAGCATGGGATTTTATGAATATTTGTGTAGTGTTATGTTCTTTTAGTTTTCCTTGATCTAGGGAAGCATATGATGGTAGTTTAGATAATTGCAACAAAGTTTGCTTTGAGGTCTTGACGAAAGAGGGTCAAGATGCAGAGTGGGGATCTAGTAGCCATAGTTTTCTTTTCATTCTAGGTTGCATGGATAAAAAATTTAGATCTATTCTGATTGTCCTTTGTAGCGGAGGATCTGTCATAGATGATCTTTGTTTCATGTAGTCTGTCTACTTTGCTAGTGGTACCTAGGCCATAGGGCTAGAGACTGGATCAGAGAGATAAACCCCAATTGGATAGGATATCCTGGCTAGAGTGGTCGCAGGTGCGAATATAAAAAAATGATGCAATGCAAAAGGAGATCCCTGGGTGCATTGACATGACTCTGAAGATGAATATATAATCCAATACCACAAATTGATTGAAAAATAAAAATTCCTTTGTCTAATGCACTCAGTAAAGAAAGCCCCTTCATAGATAATTAGTATATCAGATTTGATGTCCATAAATATTTGGGGGAAAATTCCATAGTGTTTGAATCCAACTGGCACAAAACAAGAAATTCGGTTATGTTTCTCAACGATCTGGGTAAGGGACGTAGACCCAATGACGTCAATCTTCTCGGCTGTAGAAAATTGCAAGAACCTAACCTTTTCCATTCTTTGTGTATAAACAAAGATCTGATGCACATTGTATTGGAAGGGTAGATTCCATTAGAAATACTCGTCGTCATCTTATGCCCTTCATCGTCACAGAATACCAACGTTTCAGATCCTTCTATGCTTATGGAGACTAATTTTAGGGTTTGTTCTACAATGCGTACAGAGGGCTTGTGGGAATTTCTCGCTAAAGGGAAGACCTTATCAATGGACTTAGCCAATAGAGGTGCAAAAGAATAATTACACCATACATTTGAAGATTTGTTCAATACAAAGCCAGAAGAAAATCCCATTAATTATGCCATCACTAAATCCCTGAAAGCTCTAATTTCAAGATTCAGGTACCTTTCAAATATATATATATCGAAATATATAAATAAAATAAAATTATATATAAAATATAAAAATAAAATAGAGCGAGTCAACTTAAATACATACGAAATAACCATTTTCACTAGAATTCACCAAAATTCGACAATACAATTTCAAGATATTTTGTTGTTTAAAATACATTTTTGAATCCATATATGGATTTAGCACCCTGAAAAACCCCAAGGCACCTGAATTTTGTAGATTAAACAATTCAAACTCAAGTTTTTAAAAATATTTGTCAGATTTTGATTAAAGTTGAACTGAAAAAATGTCGTGAAAAAAACCATTTCATCTATAAGTTAGACTACGACTATATATATATAGGAACAACTCAAGTTTTAATGTTCACAATAGAAAGTCAATGAAGGGAAAGAGATAAAAATTAAGAAAGAAAAATAAAAATAAAATTAACATATTAAAAGATAATAAAATGAATAATAATAAAAAAATAAAAATAAAACTTTAAAATAGAAAGGGATCAAACACCTGCTAATATTCCAACCATCGTATCTATTCAAACTACTTGGCCTACTTTCAATTTCCATGGCTTCCCTGAACTTAGAGTGATGAAAATAGTCAATCCTTGCAATGAACCTAGCCTCTTCAATGCAAATATGATGTTGTCTTTTTCTCATGTTCTGCTAAAGTTGTGGAGCGAGTCCTTCGATCTTTGATGTCAATTGCGTGCTCATGAATTCTATGATTTATTTAGTGTCTGGTCTTACCAATGTATGGACTCGCACAGGAACATGAGATGACATAAACACCTTTCCCATTTTTGGGGTCTACAGGGTCCACCAATCTTAGGGAGCTCCTTTAATTATATATGATATTTTAAATGTGAAATTACTTTACATATAAATTCACTTTTAGATGGCAGTGGAAATGCAAAATGGAGATCAAGCACTGTGCGAGTATGGAGGCTGGTTGCTAGGGCTTCGAATGACAGTGATATTGTAGTTTGGAGGCAGAGAAATGTGCAAATATAGAGGTTGAGTGTTGGGGTTTCGCATGGAAGTGGTCACGGAGTTTGGAGGCTATCAAGTCAGATTTCTACAATGAATAATTTATGGTGGTATCGAGTTGATCTGAAGAGCAGGAGATGGCTTCTGAATGTGAGTTCTTCGACATAGAACCAGCGCAAGAAGACCTTCTTGCTTGCTGGGGTCATGAAGTGTTTGAGAGAAATCTACATCACTTCTTCTCGAATAGTGCATTGAACCCATGGTTTCTTGACAAGGCGGTGGGAGAAGGGGGTTTGAAAATAGTAGCTCAGGAAAGGGACCCTGTTAGAAATCTTATTTTGGAAGGGTTTCTCCCTAGCTTGTCGAAGGCTTCACCCAATGAAGAGGCAAGAGGGGAGTCGAAAGGTTCTGGAGAGGGGGGACAAGTGAGAAAATTGGCCCCAATCTCTGGCGTTGGGGTAAAAAGGTCGGTTGTGGAGGCGGATGAAGGCAACAGTGACCCTATTGGAAGATGACTTGAGCTGCTTGGGGCAGAAGAGGTAGATGCTTCTGTTAAAAAGAATCCAAGAAGGGGAGAAGCTAAGAAGGAAGTTGTGGATGGAAAGAGGAAGAAGAAAAAACCTATCAAAATAAAAGAGGAGTGCCCTAGTTGTGTTTTTGGAGTGGATATTTGTATAGATCACGCGATGGAAGCCTCGGAAACCTTTTTAGTTGGCAGAGTCCGTAGAAGAAAGTTCTCGGTTGACTACATCAAGGTTTGGGCTCAGTTAGAATGGAAAGAAGCACCGGGTCAGCTAGAAGAGATCAAGAATCAGGACAGATGTTGGTTTTGCATTCGGTTTGGACAAAAGGAGCATGTCGATTGGGTGCTGGAAAAGAACTGGAGCTTTGGGTGTTAACACCCAGGTTGTTCCCTTTGACTCCCAAGGGAATACATCCGGGGTAACTACTCACCAATCTTTGGACTACAGCTTCTAGCCAAGCTGTAATAAGAGAGGGCTCTCTCTTTATGATTTGTCACTGTTCTAGTGGAGTTTTTAGTCTAGTTATGAAGTGAATGTTTGATTGTATTTTATGTTTGGTTGGGAGGATGATTCTGATATCTTTTAGAGTGTTCTATGCAGGTGAAACTAATCCATTGGGAAATGGGGTCTATAGCTATTGTTTCCTTGAGATCCTGGCTTAAGTGTTGCTGGGATTACAAGGCCTATATGTATTTCATAAAACAAACTGTAAATTGTGAGGGTGAAATGAGAAACAACTAGCAAAGAGCATTTAAGAATTATTCACTGAGCTGGATAGTGGGAAAGAGGTCTATTACTTAGGAGCAATTATTTGAATTCCTAAAACAATATATTACTGTGATGATATGGTGTGAAAGGTAGCACTTAAGAATTACTCTTTTGTTACCATAATTGAAGAAAACATATGAAATAGCTTAGATTGAGCTCAGGGTAATCAATGATTAAGTCCTGAGACTATTCTTTTTCTTTGCTACTTAGATATTGAGTACATGGAAACATGAAAGATATATGAAAGTATAACGAACATATATATAACAGAGAGTAACAAGAAAACTTATTGAGCCACGGAATACACAGGAATCCTACAACTTTCAGCCATACACCAGCAAGACATCAGAAACACAATGCTTTTGGAAATTCCATCATCCTTTGTATTAGTTGTTTGAAGATTTACAATAGAGGAGTAACAGAATAGATATCAAGAGATTTCTTACATCCGGAGTCCAACCCCTGCTGACAAATGCGAGGGGAAATATATAGAAGTCTATTACAAAATATCTCAGGCATTGAGTCATCTAAGAGGGAAAATATCTTCTTTTACTCGTACAGGGATTGCAGATGAGAAGTTATTACAATCTTAAATGAGTTATAAAGGCTCTTAACTCCTGTCAGAGCAATTTTTACCTTTGGGGCTCAAGGAGTCGGTTGAGCGCTTGGCATAACTGCTGAATGATGTGGCTGTGCAGCTGTAACTTTCTGTGTCTTCTCGGCCCTGCCACCTGTGACTGCTGATACTGTTGTTGTGGCCTGAGTACCTGTGCTGAGTTGGCTCAGCCTCTGTCTTCATACCCGCTGATGTGTCTTTGTCCTGCTGTGTATGAGATTCAAACTGTTTGTTGAAGAAAAAACCGCGATTACTGACTTTGGTTCAATAGTAATCGTATCAATTCCTCCCATGTATCTGATGAAGGCAACTAATGTTTCAAAATTGACCCTATGGTCTCATCAGCCTCTGTATACTTATAGAAGTGAGGGGGCTCATCAAATAAATGTGCAATTTCATTTCTAATAAAAAATAAATTATCTACTCTATCAAAAAGAATTTTCCCTATTACTGGGCCTGCCTCTGAAGATGTACTAGGTGCGTCTGCAATCTGTGTTGCTGCAAAATTGCTTACTCTCTTGTATAATGTCATTAGTAAGGAAGCTGCATCCTTTTCTTGGCTCTGCTGGGCAACCTCATCCGTTTGTGGGTGGAGAGTTGGTGGGATTTTCAATTTCTTCTTTATTGCTGCCACATCAGCATCCCTCAGCTTGAGGACTTGTTGTACAGCCTTAACATCATTGGGGTCATGCCCAAACTCTATTATTATTTCCTCTAAGGCTTTAATCTTGTTATCCTTAGCTTGAGAGGAAGCCTTCTCCAACTCAAGCTGTGCTGCAGTATTGTTCAGGCTATTCTGCAGCCTGTAGTTGACTAAGGTCTTATGAGCCAAGGTGGCATAGACCATCTCACCCGTCTGTTTGTGGAGCTCAATCTGATCCATCGGGTGGATGTCTTTTGATAGGACCTCCATATTGGTCCTGATGTAGTCTGCAGCTGTTTGCGGTTTCTGCACTGTTGGAGTGAAGTGGCTCATTGTCATCTTTCCTTCCTGCACATCAAACGCAGACATGAGCCTCTGTCGGTTTGCAGGTGCCATGTTTAGCAGGTGATTGTAGAGCCGAATATTTATTGGCTCACTCCTTCTTTTGGCATCTTTGAACTGTTGTTTTATGCTTGCACCTGTTCCCTGCTGCTGCCCTGAGGAGCTCAATTCTCCCAATGCTGCCCTGTCTTGCTCCTGTTGCAAGGAGCTGGCAGAAGCCTCCATGCTTGGCATTTCCTCCTCTGAGAAGGGATTTAATCTTTGCCTCTTCTCTGGTGTTTCAGTGAGGGGAGTCTCCCTTTCTCTTTTTCTGCTAACGTCCTCCCTTTGAGGGGTCTGGAGGACAGGGGAATCAACCCTAGAGTCTTGCCTTGGAGGTGCCACTGGCGCTGTTTGTTCTTAGGTAGCCATCTGGGCCTCTCCTTTTTGCTTTTCCTGACCCTGTTGGTCTGCTTGTTGCTGTTCCTGTTGGGGCTGCTGTTGTTGACCTTGTTGGCCCTGTGGTTCTTCCATGATCTTTTCCTTGCCTTTGCTTTGCCCTTGGTCTGTGGCTTGCACTGCCTCCTGCTGTGTTGCAGAAGATGAAGCAACTACTGCTGTTTGAGGCTTTGGGAGAGTAAGTACCTGAGAAGGACATTCTAAGTCAACCATCTTTAACAAATGCCTTCTAGCTCTTTCAACTAGCTCTTCTTGAGTCACAGGCTCTTCTAGTGTGTTCCTTCTCCACTTTGGCTGGTTGGCATGTCTTTGAATGTGGAGCATGCTCTCATGCTCATAGCTAGAGAGCTTGCATTTCTGCCTTTTCAAGGATATAAAGTTATTTGGGTCATAGGGCTTCCAAAGGAAGCTTTGTTTTAGGCCAAGGCCTTCTAGCATCCTGTCTGCCTCTTTCCATCCTTCCCTTTTGTTTAGG
Source organism: Pinus taeda (assembly GCA_000404065.3). Taxonomy (NCBI): domain Eukaryota; kingdom Viridiplantae; phylum Streptophyta; class Pinopsida; order Pinales; family Pinaceae; genus Pinus; species Pinus taeda. The sequence continues at coordinate 6,578 of APFE030213154.1, read as the reverse complement.
ATAAAGTGGCCAAGTTGGTTTCTCACTTTGAGCTGTGCCTTTTTACCCCTTCCTGCAAAGTTCAACTGATCGGCATTGCCAAATTGCCTGAAATATTCCAAGGCAAAGAGTCTCATAGGCACATTCCTGGGCAATTTGTATGGGCGCAGCTCATACCCATATATTCTGATCACAGTGAAGTGTTGGTAGAAGTACCAATCCCCTATACTGTAGGCATTGGATAGCTGCAGAATCCTCTGCATCTCATCAGACAGTCTTGGAGGGGGTGAGGTTACAAAGAGGGACATAGCTAGATGGATGAATAAGTCTATGAACTCAGAGTATGTGTATGGAGAGTATGTGAGGATGTGGAAGACTGAGGTCCAGTATACCACTGACCTAGGGTTGCCTGCTGCATCAGTTCTCTTGATCTCAAAGGAGAACTTCTCATGTTGGTGGTACAAAATGAGATGATAAATGTATGAGGTGTATCTGAACACCTTCTCTCTGGACAAGTGTAGAAATTTCTCATGTATCTTGTCTGACACATATGCAACATAATCATAACAAATGGGGGTCTTACTGGGGGAAAACATTGTCATCATCACTAATACAGTTTCCTCAATAAACTCCATTGATTTGTATCCCAAAACTGAGCTTATCATGTATGCCAAGTCCAGACCCAACTGATTTAGGTAGCCATCAAAAATGGGAGGGTGCAGCACTGTGTCAGAGTTTGTGATAAACAATTGATTCAGCTTTATCATCTGTGCTTCTGTCAGTACCTTGGCTCCTTGGTTGATCAGGTCCAACAGGGACAAGGGTACCAACTTCTTCTGGGTTTTGAACTGGAGCATTTCCCTGATGGCCTCAGGGGTTGTATAAAACACTACTGCACCTTCAGGGTTGAGCACAGCCCTCCGCATGGGGTCATAGCAGACAGCACATAAGTGAATCAGGTCACGGAACTGGTTGACCTGAGGCAGCTTGAAGATTGGGAGGGACGACTCCCAAATGCCTAGAATATCTGTTCCATCTCTATGTCTGGCTCTGAGCTCGTTTAACAGATGAATGTGGAACTTGCATTTGGATGGGCTGTCCTCTGAGATTTGGTAATCAAGGTCTGCCAAATCTTGCCACTCCAGCTCTCTCTGGGGAGCATTCAGGGGAGTAACATTGAGGGCTACTGATGCCTTGGGAGTATCCATGCTTGCTTGAATGCTTATTGATAAATAATGAACGTGTTATCTGAGAAAGAAGATTTTCAGAGGAATGCAGGGTTGCAGAAGAGGTTCACAGCAATTGAAATACTATTTGGCACTCTGTGAAGGTTATTCACCGTGTTTAGCAGACCTATTTTGATAATTTAGGAGCAGGTTATGTGCTATGGTTCACGACTGCGCGAACAGAGAAGGGTTTTCCCTAAAATTTTAGTGCGAAATGGCTCTGCCAGTGCAATTCGACCGTTAATTCTTTGAGGGGGAGATGGATATGTTTGGTTTTGTGGTTAATTCTTAAGCTTGCGCTGTGTTCGGGTATTTTTTACAATTTACTGTGAATAAACCAGGTTGCAAGGAGGTTCACGGAAAATACCTGTTTAACAAGTTGCTCAGGACGAAACAGCAGTTGGGTGCGCGCTTTGAACTTCTGTGGATGGTCTGGAGTTGGTTGGCGAATTGTTCGTCGTAATGCGCATGCAGAGAGAGCAGAGGTGCTTTTTACAAAAAGTGATAAAAAACACGTAAAATCGTGAAAATATGGCCTTTTTTGGATTATTGGCGTGCTTTTTGAGTGACGTCAGCATGACATCAGCATGTGGGTCCGGGTCGGATGACGTCAGCAGGACGTCATCAGGTGACGTGGCGGCCTGAGACCGGTCCATGGGGGTGATGAGGTGGCAGCCAGGTGGACGCATGGAGGGTAGTGTGCACGGTCGTGGCGTTGACGTAGGCGACGACAGGATGGTGATGCGGGCGGACAGGTGTCGTCATATTGGGCCCCCTCCTGCACGGCAAGGAATCTGTCAGAGGGGGCTCCGACGGAGTTTGGGAGCTACGCGTGTCCCCGCGTGACATCATCGTCTGACAGATATCGGATGATATCTGTTGGACATCGGGCCCTTCCGAAATCCACGAGGACCGTTGGATTTCAAGTGCAAGATCTGACGGTTGTCGGGCAGGGAATATGCACGGAGGATAAAATCACTGGTGGTTATCTGTCAGACGTCGGGCCCCTCTGAAACCCATAATAACCATTGATCTGGAAAGGCCGCGATCTGACGGATATCGGGCCAGCAAGCTGCACGGCGGATAATGTTAATGAACGGCTTAAAATAATAATATTTATCGGCAAGTGCGCCCGACAGGACCCTTCAGTTTATGAATGATTTTCAATAGTTTTTCTAAAAAATTAAATATGCCCGACGACATTAGGAAAATGCGAGAAACAAAGGTTTTTTCATGAAATTTTCGCATAAGGGACATGAAAGGAAAAACTTAGGATAAGCGGGTTTGATGGATTTTTATGAAAAGGTGCTTATTGGCTCCCGACCTTAGGATAAGGCGAGGAAAGCGGATTTTATCAAAATTTTTGCCTTTTAGTAGTATAAGGGTGTCCAAAAAGGGTTTTCTCAAGGGTTTTTTAGGCAAAACTGGAGAGTTGGCTAGGTGGGTAGGTTCTGATAGAGAAAAGGGGCTAGGCTTGGGTTCTTGAGCTTAACTAGATGTTAATCCAATGCCCTAGTAGTGGAACATATGGCTAAAATGCCAAGGAGGGGATATTTATATTTGTTTAGGGTTTATACACCATGGTGTTATAATAATAGGGGAGGTGGAGCATAGGGAGCTAGATAATAGAGTTAGAGGTTAATATGGGGGGGAAATGTGAATGAAGACCAATACTACTAAGTTTTCTTGAAATCAACTTAGTGTAAAGAGTAGATCAAAATGAAAAGAACTTTACACAAGAAATGTGGCTTCTAAAGGCCATAAGAACCATCATAAAGCTTTGAGTCTCCCTTATGAACATACCTGGTGCAGGGGTTTTAGTCATGAGTGGTAAACAGAGGGAAAGAGGGGAGTTAGACATGCTCCACTGTGGTGTTTTCCCTGTACCTGCTTAGCAAAGTTGATCTTGGGGGGAACATCATTTCTGCAACCCCATCTACCTACCCAACTATTTTTCCTAGCATTTTTTATTTCTTCTTGGTGGGTGCACTTGGACTTTCAAACCCCTTGAGTGCCTTTTCTTTTTCATTGGCTTTTTTTTTTTGCATTTCATTTATTATCTAGCACTACCCTTATTTCTTCCAAGGCCCCAGATTAAACAATTGGGAACCTTAGTTTCTCTGCCTAACTATTGATCTGCCAAGATTAAACAGTTTGGACAGATTTCTTTCTCTATTCTATAACAAAAATTGAACACATGGCATCATCTAGATTAGACTGTTGGGTCATCCATCAAAATTTTACTAGGCCTGAAGGCATGTACACACCTTGTCTTCTTTTGCAAATATGGAACCTTTGTAGCAGCAAAGTAGAGCATATTTGGCACTTGAATTTGCCAATCATGAAATATGAAACCTATTGGTATAGGTAACCAACAGTGGCTCCACATGGGGATGGTTTTTCTCCTTGAAAGACCAAGAACAGCAGGTCAGTATGCCTTGGCCCTTTGGCTACTGCTTTTTAAACTTGGGAGCTTTTCACCCTGGATTCCTCAAAATGCAGACTGAGCTATTTGAAAATACATGATGCAGTTCAGCCCCTTCTTGTATCTGCAATGTTTCTTGAAATGGACCTATTCACATGTTTTTAGGGATAACAATATATACAACAAATTCAGGATATATATACAACTAATTATGTACAAGAGTAGGCAAATTATGTACAAGAGCAGGCATGCTGTATCTATGGAAGGTAGTCAAAATAGTGCTTCAGCATCTTGCCATTGACAGGACCTTCATCCAAGTCATCTTTATCAAGATTTTCAAGAAAGTAGGTGTTATTTCCTTGCACTGCTTGGATGAGAAATGGTCCTCTCCAAAGGGAATCAAACTTTCCATGCTTTCCTTTGTTCTCTCTCCTTGAATCCCACTTGAGAACCTTGTCACCTATGTTAAAATCCTCAGCCTTGGTCCTTCTATCAAAAGCCTTTTTTAGTTTTTCTTGTAAGATTTGGACTCTGGTGTAGACTTGGTCCCTGGTTTGCTGTAAGCATATAATCTGGTTTACTCTCCTCTGTACATCATTAGGCTCAGCTTGACTTTCTTGGAGTAGCTTCATAATAGGGATCCCTAGTGATGAGGGGAACTTGGCTTCTAATCCATAGACTAACTCATATGGGCTGACCCTAATTGATCTTTTGGTTGTTAATCTATCTGCCCATAAGGCATTGACAAGTTTCTTATGCCAATTTTTCTTGTTCTCTTCCAACACCTTCTTTATCATGTTTACAAAGCTTTTGTTTGATGATTCTGCCAGGCCATTTCCTTGGGGATAATATGCAGTGGAATGACCCAAAGTAATGTGGAATTTGTGACAGAAGTTGACCATCTTTTTATATCTGAAAGCAGCAACATTGTCTATTATTATTTTATCAGGGCATCCAAATCTAGCAAGGATACTGGTCTCAAGAAACTGGATGATAGTGGAATCATTTGCTTGTCTGCATGGAATTGCTTCAATCCACTTTGTGAAGTAGTCTGTTGCTGTCAGAATCCATCTATGTTGGCCTGAATATGAGGGATTGATTTCTCCAATGAAATCCAAGCCCCATTGCTGAAATGGTCTCTCTGTTGCAATAGGCCTTAGAGGCAGTGGCAGAAATTGTCTCTTTCCTTCAAACACTTGACATTTGTGACATGCAGTGGTGAATTTCTTGACATCAGAGAAAATAGTGGGCCAATAGTATCCAGCTCTAAGTATTTTATCTACAGTGGACTTCCAATATAGATGCCCACCACAATCACCTGCATGAAATTCTTCCATGATCTTATTAGCTTCATTTTCAATCAAACAATTTAACAAGATTCCCTCATGGTTTTTCCAAAATAGATTTCCTTCCATAACACAAAATTTTAAGGCTTTCATTTTTAAGAACCTACTTTTAGTTCTAGACAGCCCTGGGGGAGCACACAGGTTTTGTAACACATAACAAATATCAGAATACCAGGGGGATTGTTCAAAGGCTACATTGATCTTTGGAGTCGCCAGCTCCGGTTCACTCTCCAGTTGGTTAATGTCTAGGGCTTGGAAATTCGTTTTAGCCATTAGTTTGGCCAGGCCCTATCCTTTTATCAATTTTGTAGGTTTTATTTCTATATCAAATTCCAGAATGTTTGCTATCCATTTTCCTCTTCTGCCCTCCAAGTTCTCTTGAGTGAGTATATCTTTGACAATTGGGCTTGGCACATAGGCTATTATATGGGAGTATAGGATGTAGATCCTAAAGTCCTTAATAGCTTTAACCAAAGCATATGCTTGTTTTTCCATGATCTGGTACTTGAGGGGTGCATCTTTGAGAGCTTTGCTAAAGAAAGCAATGGGTTTCTCATTCCCTTGGTCATCTTTCTGTAGTAAAACTGCTGCAATTGTGTGTTGAGAAGCAAAGGAAAATATAATAAACTCCCTATCAAACTGAGGGTTGGTTAAGACAGGGGTTTGAGTAAGGGCAAACTTGATGCCTTCAAAAGCTTGATTAGCTTCTACTGTCCATTTAACTTTGGAATCCTTTTTCAGCATGTTATTAAGCAATCTGCTTAGCTCAGCCAGGTTTGGGATAAACCTTCTTAGAAAGTTGATTTTCCCCAAAAAGGCTTGTAATTCCTTTATATTCCTTGGGTGGGGCATTTGTTGGATGGCCTGGATTCTGTCTGGGTCAATTCTGATGCCATCTTTGGAAATAATGTAACCCAACAGCTTTCCTTCTTCTAGACCAAACAAGGATTTTTTAGGGTTTAAGGAAATTCAATATTTCCTACACGTTGTGAATATCTGCCTTAGATGTTTTAAGTGGTCTTTGTCAGATTTTGAAAAAGGTGTGAGATCATCCAAATATATGACAAGGAAGTCATGGATCTCTTTAGAAAAAGCAATATCCATTGCTCTTTGGAATGTAGCCCCTGCATTTTTTAGACCAAACGGCATTTTCACATATTTAAAGGTTCCCCATGGGGTTGTAAATGCAGTTTTGTCCTGATCATCATGATGGACTAAGATCTGGTTAAAACCTGAGAACCCATCAAGCAAGGAAATCCTTGAGGCCCCAACTACTCTCTACAAGATGTGATCCATCTTGGGCAAGGGATAGTTGTCTTTTAATGATACTTGGTTGAGGTTTCTCAGATCAACACAGAGACTAATTTCCCCAGTCTTCTTCCTTGTAGGGACTAAATTTGAAATCCAATCAGAGAATCTGATTGGCGCTATAATGCCTACTTTAAACATTTTTTGTACTTCTTGCTCCATTGCTGGGAGGAGCATAGGATTAATTCTCCTCTGTTTTTGTTTAAAGGGCTTCTGATTTGGCTTTAGTGGGATAGTGTGTTGTATTACAGAGGTGTCATAGGATTTTAGATCCTCATAACTCCATGCAAACAC
>APFE030213146.1:0-14238 GCA_000404065.3 Pinus taeda | reverse complement strand
TTATTTAATATTGTGTTAATGATGTTGCCATAAATATTGAAATAAAAATTCTAAACTATTTTTGAAAAAAATAAATGTTTAGTTTATTTAAAAATATAAATACATAAGATATTTTTTGAAGTTTGTAAGATATTTTAAAACTAGTTGTGTTTGTGTTTAATTAAGAGTTCATTTTCTTTAAACTCAATAGGTTAGTTGTCTTATCAACTTATGGGTTACTAATAGAGAATTTCAAATGATATTGTTTAATTAATAGTTGATTTTCTTTAAACTCAAGAAAATGAATTAATTGTCTAATTCACATATCCACTTACAGATTACCAACAAAAAATTTCAAATAATATGGTTTAGTTAAAAGTTGATTTTCTTTATACTCAAAAAAATAGATTAATAATCTTATCCACTTATAAATTAACAAAAAAAAATCAAATAACATGATTTAATTAAGAGTTTGTTTTCTTTACGCCCAAAAAAAAATAAGTTAATGGTCCTTATTCACTTATGAATTACCAACAAAAGATTTCAAATAACGTGATTTTCTTAAATAACAATGTTTCAATCAACATAGTAAATATCGTTTAGAAATTATACATCCTATTAGGTTGAGCTTTCCCACTTTATAAAAAAATCAAAAACTCCGTGCAAATATCCTCGTCAGTTGTCTCGTCACTTTGTAACCCATGAAATATTCATTCAGAACCTCGAAAATAACACTGTGACTTTGTTGTTATCGTCTGTGCACTTGGAAAAGGCCTTATTCTTCTCAACAAATTTTGGAGCTTTGACAGTTGAATTGAAAGTTGAAACTACATGATCACCATTGTTCCCATGTATGGTCGACAAAGCGGCCGTGGCTACGGATTCTGTTGTCATTTCGAAGGTCTGTATATGAGATCCTTAGAGTCTAGTATGGATCTTATAAGTATACAATAATAGCATTCATAGTCTTGTGAATCCTGGTTTTCACTCAGCTGCATGAGGATTTACAAACATTGTACCTAAGGCATTCATGATGTTTTTCATCTCTATATTTTTGTTTCCAGACATATTGAGCATATAAACTATGCTAGAGTAATTATCATAATAATCCAATTTCTAGAATATAAGTTATAGGGACTGAAACACCCAAAACAAAATTGCAAAAATTTGTATGACAAAATGAGGAAATATCAGGTAAATTGGATCTTTGCCATCTTTTGGAATGCACCGTTGTTGAAATACCAGGTAAATTGGATCTAGTGTATATCTATGTCCCTTCTTTGAGTGTGTGTCAGCACTATTATTCATTTCTCTATATATATATGTGCAAATGTCATTGATCTAAAGTGTCTAATCGGCTCTCTCATTCTCTTCATCCAATTTTAAAGCATAGGGGGATTGAATGTGGATCTTTTATTTGCCCAATCAATTACAACTTTTGAATCCTCAAAGACATCTAATGACTCCATAGATAACCATTTGGCATAGAACAAGACTCCCCAAAGTGCAATAACTTGAACTCAAGAATTGCTATAAGTACCAGTGTTCCAATAGGAATGATAATATTGTCTATGATCCTGAACAATGAATGCTCCACTACTGCAACTATTTGAATTAGCAGCACCATCAAAAAATGTCATAGGATAATTGTTTGAAATATCCAATAGTTATATACTCCTATGTTTTCTCCTATGAACCACATGGCCAATCTCATTAAAGTAAGCACCATTTTTACACAAATCCTATTAGAGTCCAATGGGATGTTTTAAAAAATAAGAGCATTTTTTCTCCTCCATATTCCCCACAGTATATAAAAAGGAATAGTTTTGTATTCCTTATACTCCTTCCACTCCATCAAACAATCTTCCACACATGATGAGTTGCAACTAGTTGTAAAATTAAAAAACTTTGTAACATTGATCCATATGGAAGTTGCAAAGGGACTATTGAGGAATAGGTTATTAACATCCTCAATATCATCCTTACACATGGCACATCTTCCTCACATGTATATCCTCTCTTACATAAATTTTTCCAAGTTAATTTTTTCTTTTTCAAGACCAACCATCCCATGTGATAGAGGGATCATATGTGTCAAGAAATAACATGATGTGGAGTATACATAGTCAAAAGTGAGGAAAAGAGTGTGGAAGCAAGTGTATTTCAATTAGTCTTGATATGAAAGAAATTTAACAAATAAGTTGTCTTTACCTTTGCTTCTTTTCCTTTTAGAAAAATCCGACTCAATGGTTTGATCAATGGTGTAGTCTATTGGATTGACTAAGGACAGAAGTTTTATCTCTCTTATGTTTAATCCCCATTTCAAATTAGATGAGCCTTTGAAGATGTCTTAGCATAGGGAGATGAAACAGAACACCTAAGGTTACAACAGATGGAAAGACAATGTAAACACCATTTCTACACAACTACAAGATCATACATAATGCACCACCAATCTAATTGAAGACGTATGAAAAAAACACCGAAAGATCATATTGTCAAACCAGACATTCTTTTGTGTTCTTACACAAAGAGAATGTTAAAGAAATGGAAGAGATATACTTTTCATTTCTTGAACATTCGCAATACATCAACCCTGTTATAACAACTAAGGAGTGCTTAGGTTCAACAAGGAGGTAAGCATACCATCTAGATTTAGAAGATTGTTATGTAAACTTACAAGTCTCAATGTTATCTTGCATTGGAACTCTAACATCCCCACATAAGAAAAATGTAGAGAGGAAACCAAAAAAAAATAATGGGTCTCGAAATCAAGACTTGCTAAGGTACCCATCCACAACCTATCATAAGTAGAGAAAAGGAGGAAACCTTGTAGGAGAAATCTCCCCAAAAGAGAGAAAATAGAAGAAAAATAACGCTGAATGAGGAATTGAAAGAAGAGGTACTTAACATGACCGCACAAGAACAACTTCCTTCATACCAAGCATAAATCATAACTGAGGAAACTTTGGTGATGCCAAATGTTTGGCGAAGATATCTACAACTTTCTTTTCAGTAGGCACATATTCTAGGCTAAGAAAACCATCTTGGATAAGTTGGAAAATGAAATGCACGTGGATCTCAATATGTTTTCTCCTTTAATGGTCCACTATATTTCTAGAAATATGCACAACACTCTGATTATCACACCAAAGAATAGTATAATGATCTTGCTAAATGCGAAAATCAATCAGTAAATGTCAAAGCCAAAGAACTTCCTAAATAGAATGAAGTGTAGCTGGATACTCAACTTCTATAAAAAATAATAAAATTATTATTATTTCTTGTAGGACCAAGAAATAGGATAAAAACCAAGGTGAGAAACAAACACATGGACTTATGATCATCAATTGATCCAACCCAATCAAAATCCACAAAACCCACAAGATTAGAAGTACCAATGGTGTACTGCATGTTGATTTTTCAAGTTCTTCTTATTCGATAATTACTTCTAATGATTTTAATTTAAATCCTCTTGTATTCATATTCATTCTTAAGAAATTACATAGAAGATATTCAACAATAGAACATGAATGACAATAGGATGTTAAAGAGCCAACCAAATAGGTGACACAAGTATTTACTGTGGGAAAACCCACTTTGGGGAGGAAATTGAGCAACATTTTTCTTAGAGAAGTTCTTCAATTTAGAAAGAGATACAATATCGCATTCTAGTCCAAAAAAAGTCAAAGTGGCCACAAACATACCTAAGTCAAACCTTGTCAACTAGAGACAAACTTGGCCTCCTAAAATCTCAGTCACATGAAATTTTGGCCTCCTCAAACATCGCCCTCCTCCCTTCCATTATTGCTCCATCTATCACATGAGCCCTTCTGCTCCTGTCAAAAACAAGTTATATAGTAACAAGATCAACCAAGGGTCATTAGATATCCATCGATCTAAGCCTAATGTGTCTACATGGGATTGTATAAAGCCTTCTTTAGTCAACAATGATGAGACTTCTTCTGATGTACCTCAGAGCCCTAAGGTAGCTCTATGTACACTTCTTCTTCCCCAATTACTCCATTGGTGAAAGTGATCTCCTCATACACCTGATGCAATTTTTAAAGAAATAGAAATAATGATAGTTTTAACAGAAGTGTATTTGACAATTGGAGAAAACATCTTGTTATAGCCTTCTCCCTCTTTCTAGGAGAATCCGTGGATATTTCTTTCTACTTTTTCATGTTACCATCTACCACATACTTGTAGATCCACTTGGAATACTGAGTTTCCTTAGATCCTCGTAAATTCTTCATTATGGAATCATTTAAACTTGTTGGCCTTCCTGCTCTCTCTAAACTAGGAGCTCTTTCGATCATCAAACATGGTTCTAGAGGCCAATACAACTTCTTCCTGTTGAATACAAATCACTCTTGGAGAATGCTCTTGTCACAAGCTTTGCTTTGTTCTTCCCAATGCTTTCATCTGCTACCAAATCCTTGGAAACCTTTATGATGTACCTATAACCCTCACTAGGAGGTCATGGAAGAAATAATTATATCCAAGCAAATGAGAAGAGTTTAACTAATAGCATATCGGTCAATTGACAATCGACACATCGACAGGTCCTACATATTAGTGATCATACATCACACATCGATGATCACATATTAGTGGCACATGGCATATTGGAAATCGATAATAGACAATCGATGGATTAGAGAATGGAACAACCTTTAAATGTTGTGATATGTGATTTCCTATAGTGTTAAAAATGTTGGGAATGCACCAATAGTGTTAAAACTGTTGGGAAAGCGCCGATAGTGTTAAACTACTGTGGAACGCCGAAACAGGTTAACAACGGATTCCATAAAAAAACTGGAGATGGATGGGCCTTTCCTCTCTCCTCTAGCGGGATGAGTGGTAGAATATGATTGGTTCCAATAAAGCTACATGGAATTTTATGTCAACATGATGTGGTAGTACAAAAGGACATGTGGTAGGCAGTTTTGACATTTTGAGGGGTCCTAAGGGGGGAAATCAGGGTGACATGTGTCACCACTCACGAGTCGTCATGTGGAATGATGATCTCATATCATAGTTCAATGTTTCAGAGGTTGAGGATATTGGCTCTCTATAACACTTTCCACTTGAAAAGTTTCAATTAGAGGGGGCTTTGATATTGAAAATAGCACATGGTCATAAGAGTTTAAAGAAATTGAGGCGCTAAAGCATTTAACAAAGGAAGTTATCCCCTAACAGCGAATAAAATTCTTAGTACCTCAAAGCTAAGAAGTAACGTCACAACCCTCGGTCTTATGGCGAAAAAATGTGGGAAGGGGATAAAGCAAAAAGAGCCAGGAAAAATCAAAACTTGCGTAAGTTACATTATAAAGGGTCTCTTATGGCATTAAGCTGATAATCAGTGGCCTAGTTATATAATGAAATAAAGGAAAAAGGAACAAGCGCAGGGGGCTAAGGAGTATCAGTGAAACAATAAGGTGATGACTTCTCTGATAAGACCATATAGATGATTGAATGTGTATGAGTCGAAAACTATTGAAATGCAGGAAAAGAGGAGGTGGTAGTTAGGAATGGACAATTAACAAGCTCTTGAAAAAAGAACTAGAACCACTCCATATTTAAAGGTGGAGGATCAACATTAATGAGTTAATTTCCAGATTTGAAGGCTAAAGATTTTCCAAAAAAATTGAAGAAAATGAAGGAGCAATTTTGATGGAATGTTGTAGAGGGACCTATTATGATAATAGAGATGCTAAACTATTGTTTAGGGACGTGTTCTATGTTCAAGGGAGGCAGCTAACAAATATTTCTTTTTCCTAAATATAAACATATTTTCCTATAGTTATTCTAGGAAATAAAAAATATTTCTAAGTTTATCGTTGCATACATGAACTTGAAAGATATTTAAAATATCTCAGTTTTTATAATTATGTGATGACAACTATTTTGCAAACTATTATGTAAATTACTATATAAACAATTTATGAATATGTAAACAAGGTTAACTTTTATTGGAAAAACACTTGTATTCCAAATCTATTTGAGCAAATATTGAATGTATTCACAATGTTTGATGAACAGTTTGTAGGAAATTCATGTGTTACTTCTCCCCGTCAATATTTCGTTGTTATATAATTTTTTTCTTCTATGTCTGAGAATGTTAGTTTATGATATTGGATTTCTTTGATGCTCCTTTCTTAAAATTATAATTCATTAATATTTGTTATTCCAGCCATTTATAAACTTTGTTTCCTTCCTATTCCTCTTTTTTCCAAATCTCCCAAACAATCAAACGACTTGTGAATTTCATGCTTTGTACAACCTTCTCATTGGAGCTGTGATCTCAATTTTTTAATAGCTGGAATCAATTCCCAATGGTTTTGAACATCATAGAAACAATTTATCCCAAGACCTAAATCTGGCCACCTAAAATCAATTGAAAAAACCTTTTACTACAATGACCATAGGGTAGTTGAGTTTAAGAGAGAGATCCTTCTCCGGGTTGAAGGGCCAACTTCAACCTAAAAGAGGTTATGAGGTTACCTTAGGGTCTTTCCCTGCAGCAAAGATTTTCCTTGAGTGATAATATGGTCTTATTATTGGTAGCCAGAGGAGGAGAGTACGCTTGAGAAGAGGGGATAATATTCTGAAGTTGACAAGGTTGTTGAAAAATCCTCCAATGAAAAACCGCATTTTCATAGGCCACTAGCTACATAAAAATCATGTTCTTTTTGTGGAGGAGGATTTTATTCGGCAATGTTCTATTGAGATTTATTTCAACATTGATGTAGAAAAATGTAATAATTCATTTGTCGAGCCTATCTATTTCTACCTTAATGAAACAATTGAGCGAGTTATCCACTCTAGCTAAGATATCATGATGTAGTAAATGAAGGAGCATATTTAGGAGCCAACTGACACTAGTATGAGGAAAGATGGCATAGAAAGAGAGTTAAAACCATTGAACTATGGCTTCTAGAAAAGCCCAACTTTACCTGCAAACTAGGGTTCTTGTCGAAAATCCCTATCATAATCTAGTAAATCCTTAAATTTCACACAAAGAAACCCTTAGAAGAAGAAAACAAATCTAAATTCAGGGTCCAAGTCTGATGCACCTAATCTAGAGGCATTGATGTCGATGGCCAAAACCCATGGAAATGACAAATAATTGCATATTGCAAAACATCCATGCTAGATTTGCTAGAATGAGGTGGATCCACTTTGATAGATGGGATATCCTTTGCCTAATCTATGATGAAGGCATGCACTAAGATCTCTTCATGTGTTAAATGAATGGGTCTTGTCTTGAGAGCATCCTTAAAGGACTTAGACTTAGAAGCATAAGGTGCACCCTCACCTACGACACCATCATTTAAACTTGAAATGAGATAGATTGAAGTGTCCTTGGTAACGTTGTAATCACTGATTGAGTGTCTCTCTAGAAGTTTCCTACCTTTGTGAATGAGTCACATAAAGACTAAAAGAATTCTTGTCCGATATTGAATTTTCGCACCAAGCATAGATACAATATTAGTTGCTTCCACCTAAATGTATAAACTTCGACAAAAAGAAACATAACATAAACAAAAAATTGTAAGATACCTATAGTAATGACCTTAGATTTGGTGTCAGAAGAACTGTGTGCCGAAAAAACTTCCCTTTATTTACTAGATATAAAGAATGAGAAAATGAGAATGAGAAAGAGAAAGATTTGAGAAAATGACATAGCTATGAAATGAAGAATCTCTCAAACAAGAAAATGGCTGAAAACAAGATTTTTGTGAAAACATCTTAAATACCTCTTTTAAATTATATATAAAAAAAAAAATTAAATAATATTAATTTACTATTTCATTTTTGTATAAAGAAAAACCTATGATGTAGTAACAATATTATAAAATAATCTAATGTTGATTTTAGAAATTATGACAAATGAATTGTATTACATTAACATACTTTGTTTTAATCATGGATCTAACACTCTTATGTATCCTTCTTTATTTAGATTTACACATATGAGAATATATATATAATTATAATTTTAGGATATTTATGCTATTTTTAAATTTCAAGATGCAGTTGATTATAAAGTTAGAAAAAATTAATTTCAAATTGTTTATCTTTACTTTATACCCAATCTTTATTTATAAGGATGTATAAAGTATAAAGTTAGAAAAATATACCTTTTCTTAAATTTACTTCATATCCAATCATATAAATGATATATAATAAAAGTACAAATATAATTTCAAGGCTTTGACACTTTCTTAACTTTACTTTATATATGATTCTAAATTTAATTTCAAGACATTGATATTTGCTTAACTTTACTTTATACCCAATCATATATAATGGATTTATAAAGATTTATAAACTATAAAGTTAGAAAAAAAATACCCTTGCTTAAATTTACATTATACCCAATCATATATAATGGTATATAATGAAGGTACAAATCTAATTTCAATACTTTGACACTTGCTTAACTTTACTTTATATCCAATGGATTTATATGGATTTATAAACTACAAAGTTAGAAAAATCTAATTTGAAGACATGGACACTTGCTTAATTTTACTTTATATCCAATCATATATACCATTATATATGGAGGTATATGTATTTATATTATTATAAAAAGAAAAAGTAATTGAAAATAAGTAGTTTCAATTTTCTTAATAAAATGAAGAGGAGAGGTGTATCTTATGTAGTTTTTAATATAAAATTGAAATTTTATATATATATATATAATATATATATTATATATATATATATATATATAATCTATTGTAGATACTAAATTAGTTGCTTTCACCTAAATGTATAAAGTTTAGCAAAAAACATAACATATGTAGGAAATTGTTGGAGACTTAGAACAATGACCTTAGATTTTGTGTTAGAAGAAACATGTGCAATATAAAGAATGAGAAACATAAAGAATAAGATTTGAGTAAATGATATACTTATGAAATGAAGAATCTCTTAAAAACAAGACAATGGCTCAAGACATGATTTTTTTTGTGAAAACATCTTAAATAACTCTTTTAAATTATATATAAAAATAATTAGATTAATGTTATTAAATAATATTAATTTAGCGTAATATTAAGAATTGTATTACAAAATGTAAATGTTTAAATCATGGGGTCAACACTCTAACTATATATAATCTTCTTTATTTAGATATTTTACACACACATAAATATATTATTTTTTAATTTAATTTAGAATATTTATGTTATTTTTTATTTTAAGATTGTAATTGATTATAAAATAAAAAAAAAATCTAATTGAAGAAGATTATTGTTCACTCACGTTAACTTTATTTTTATACTCAATCATATATAATAAATTTGTTATAAATTTATTAAACTATAAAATTAGAAAAATCTGATTTGAAAACATTAACACTAGCTTAAATTTACTTTATACTCAATCATATATAATGGTATATAATAAAGTTACAAACCTAAATTCAAGACATTGACACTTGCTTAACTTTATTTATACCCAATCATATATAATGGCATATAATGATTTATAAATTATAAAGTTAAAAAAATCTAATTTGAAGATATTGACACTTGCTTAATTTTACTTTATATCCAATCATATATACCATTATATATGGAGGTATATGGATTTATATATTTATAGAAAGGAAAAGTAAATGAAAGCAAGAAGTTTCATTTTTCTTACTCATATGAGTTTTTAATATAAAATTGAAATTTGTCATTTTATTTACATATATGATTTCTTTAATATCATATTATATATAAAAAAAACAAAATGCTACATTACTGTAAGTGAGAGGTATATTTAAAAATGTATTAATAACAAAATAACATTTAAGTCTAGAAAAGTAAACTATAAATAAAATATTTTAAATATTTTAATACTCTAGGTTGAATAAAATTGTTCAAAGTCAATAGGTATATAATAATAAGAAGTTAAAATTAAAGCTATAACCAAGCCATATACTAGGATATTAGGTTGGTGTATAAAACCCCCTTGTTTATGAGACAACAGATTTACCTCCCAACATGTACATAGATTTGAACCTATGACCCTTCAGGATGAAGCACGTGTTCTTAAAACATTTAGGGTAATAACTATTCTAGGCTCTGGTCTTTTATTCAAATTTGTTCAAAATACATTAAAATAGATGGAATTACTAGTCTAAACTTTGTAGTCTACACAATATAAGTGACCAAAAATATTTGAAGGAACTATACATTTAAAAATGCAATTTAAATAATAAAAAATTACATCATTGTCACATACAATTGTATGGTTTGAACATTTTGTTGGTATGTTGCTCAAAATGAAGGAGATGCACAATTCCTTCAATCCTTAACATATAGTTGATACATTGTATATCCTTAACATATAGTTGATACACTGTATACACACACCCACATACACATATTGGTGCTTTGTGATATGTTACATACATAGGTGCATTAGGGAAAATTTTAATGGCCAATATTGACTAAATATTTTTCCCAATTTTTATTGTATAAAATTATTTCACCTCAAAAATATCCAAAATTATGTAGATGAAATATATTAAAATTATATAAAATATTGAATTATTTTTACAAAAATATAGCCAAATTATTTATAAAAGCATATCATATTTGGTGAGGTTTCGCAAGGTTTTTAGAAACTTATAAAGATTTTATCCTTAAATTTTCCTTTGCTCAACATACTGATATTGTTTCCCTTGCTAAAAATGAAAGAACATGTTAATTCTTTATGCTTAGCACAACTATAATATATATATATATGTGTGGTGTATGTATGTATATATATTATAATAATAGATAAGAATAAAATCTTTTGAGGTGCAGAATCTCTCCAAGGTTTTACTTTAATAGAGATTTCACTATAAAAAATTGACTTCTTTTACCCCTTTTTTTAGAATTTATTGTGTAAATTAAATTTAAACTAATAATTAATAATTCTGTTCTTATTGTGATTAATAAAGATAATAAACTTCAAATGCAAAGCTAATATATTCTCATAACAATTTCTGGATTCAATTATTAAAACTGAATTATAAATTAATAAAATATAAATATTTATTTCCTTAAAATAATAAAATTTATTTTCTTTCTTAAATCTTTTAATATGAGTACCAATAACTACAGTCCCTGTTTTGGAAAAAAAGAATTAATAAATATAAGGACCAGCCTTCATGGCCGCCATTACTAAAATACGGAAAATGGTTATAGTAGTCCATGTTTAATATATTAAAAAAGGGGGTGAAAGACATCATTTGAACGAGTGACAAAGGACCGCCGATGCCCTAGCTCTACTTAACTTGACCTAATATAAGCAACTAGACATTCACCGGCAGAGGTGGTAAGAGATCCCTAGCCAAAGCTTGAGAATCAGAAAAATAAAAACGATGGGTTCTGCCAAACACTCGATGGGAACTGTGTAAACTGGAAATCATTGCGAAGAACATATTTAAAGATTTGTCAAAGCCTACCCCACAAAACATTGTAAACCAAAACCAGAATTGAAGTCATATCACACAAAACGTTGTAAACCAAAAACCAGAACAGCAATATTAAAATGAGCTTACAATTTGACTTAAGTCAATAATGGGCCTCTCAATGTGAGGAATGGATTAACATAACAACGCCAATGCCAATAAAATGAACCATTAACATGACAATGCCAATATATATACATATAACTTTAAAATTTGAAATATAGTTTTAAAAACAGACTCTATGTCGATCTTGGTCCCTCCTTCCAAACTTTCCGCGTAGTTTCGCTACAACAATTTATTTTTTATCAGGTTAATGTAATTGCACTTTTAAAGAGATTTGGCAGAGTTTGATGGCTATTCTCAGAGTTTGATACTTGTGTTCAGAAATATTAGAATTAGGCCAGGGAACTAACTATAATACAGTTATTTCTTTTGTTTTTGTCTCATAGTCATTTTACATTATCTCAGGTCAATTAACCATCTTTGTATATACCTTGAAAGTGTTGATTTTGATGATCAAGTTTATTTTGAAAAATCAACATTTTGGAAAGTGTTGATTTTGATAATCAAGTTCATTTTGAAAAATCAACCATTTTGGAAAGTGTTGATTTTGACAATCAAGTTCATGTTTTCAAATATTTTTGAGGAATTATTTATTTTATTTTTATTTTAATGTGATTAACAGAAAAAATTTATTAAGAAAAAAATAATATTAAAAATGTTAATTTAATTTTTAATGTTTAATATAATAAAATGCAAAAAAAACTATTTAACTAAAATTATATAATATTTTTCTATATTAAACATTTATTTAATTATGGGAATGTTGGTTTAATATATATTTTTTTATTTTAAGTCAATTTTCGAGGGCAGAATTGATTCGGTGATCTGTCATTAGAGAGGTGTTTTAGCAACAAGATTTCAACTAATTTGTCATCTACACTCTCTACCCAGTCTTGGATAGACGCTGATTGGATGTTACATTAAAGCATTCCTTGATGTAAAGTTGCTAGTTCAATTCCTCACCCTATCAAAATAATATGTTAGACATGATGAAAATAACCCTATCAAGATAATATATTAAACATGACAAAAATGTTATTTGACCAAGCTTAAAAAAACAAAAATTATTATCTAAACTTAAATTTTATTTAACAACTAAAATTTATTATTATTTTTAATATATTAAACATAATAATAAAAATGTTATTAGACCAAAACTTTAAAAGAAAAAATGTTATCTAAACTTAAATTTTATTTTAAACAACTAAAATTTAATATTAATAATATAGTTATTAAACATAGATGACAAAAGAATTCTGAAATAAATCGTCATTAACTTCCAACCTTCATTCATATCTAAGAAAAATTATAGCATAATAAATCATTGGACTACGATCTCCATATATTGCTTTAACTTCCAACCTTCATTCATATCTAAGAAAATTTATAGCATAATAAATCATTGGACTACGATATCCATATATTGCTTTTAACCAGGATTTAGAGGAGAATTTAGTCGAAAATCTGCATTTAGGATAAGTATGCCAACTTTCCAGCCATGGGGAAATACAAGATTCATGGCACTTCGGTGGCATTGAAGATTCATGGCACTTGTGCCATCTAAGTTATAAACTTGGAATAATGTGCTACATAAGTTATAAACCATTCTAAAGTTCAACCATATATTTTAAACTTGGTGCACACAATTTGACAAAAAAAACATTTTAATAACAATTTAATTGTGAATTCCTATGTGAAACACATATTTCAAAATTTGGTGCACACAATTCGATAAAAACATTTTAATAAAAAATTTCTTGCGAATTCTTATTTGAAGGGATTTTCCGAACTTGAAAGTTTAACATTTAAACCTTGTTTTATATTAACTAAGTTGTTATATTAATTATATTTAAGTTAATGTTATTTTTAAAATTAATAGTTAGTATTTTAAGTATGTACTTTAATATAAATTTAGAGAATTTATTCACATTTAAATTTTTTAGTGTAAAATACAATGTGTTATTTTTCATTGTTTAATTTTATTTTTAATGCTAAATAGAGTATATATAAGATCAACTTATAAGATAGGAGCCTTCAATCCAAAAAGATCCTAAAGATCGTGTCATGGGGGTTCACCTACCTTACATCCAAGGAACCACTGACAAGATTGCCAAGATTCTGAAGAAGCAGAATGTCCCCGCAACCCTTAGACCTCTTAATACCATCTGTAGCTCCCTAAGATATGTAAAAGATCCTATCGACCCTAAAGACATGAAGGGTGTCTATGTCATTCCCTGTTCCTGTGGGACACCATACATTGGTGAGACGGGTCGCTTTATTAATCAAAGGATTAATGAGCATTCGACAGACTTAAAGCATGGAAGGGCCAAGTCCTCAGCCCTTGCAGAGCATGCCGAGAAGACTAAACATCATGTCTGTATAGAAGAGGCATGTGTCATTGCAAAAGTTGCGCAGTTTCACCATCGGAAGTTTAGAGAGGCTCTTGAAATCGAAAAAACGCCTAAAAATCTTAATAGGGATGACGGCTGGAAGATTAGTAGTTGCTGGATCCCAGCCCTGTCTTCCTAACCTCCTCATTCCTGCTTTTCTTTTGTTTCGTGTTAGCCTTTATCCTCCTTTAATCCGGTTTGAATTATATAATTATTAATAATTGAATCTTTTGAACCCTTTTCCTAGAAAAAGAATTTAACCTTAAGATAAGGTTATAACATGAACTATTATAAATAATACAATAATAGCCCCAGTAATAATAATATTAGTCCTTT
>APFE030213143.1:0-24576 GCA_000404065.3 Pinus taeda | reverse complement strand
CCTGAGTCAATTCATTGATCCTAACCAGATGGCTGCGTCCATACTACGGATCTTGATCATCATGTACTCTTTATGGATGGCTGCGACCATGCCACATACATCATGTATTTGAACTAACATACTGTATCTCTCAATGCAGAAAACCGGCGGCAGCTATATATGTTCCTGTAAAGCACTTCACCCCTCTCTCTCTCGGGCTTCATGCTTTAGGGGGCATCTGTTACACAGTAATTTGTCACCGTTGGTCACCGTCCCTGTTACCCTTGTTTTCGTACATTGGAGGACGCTTTTCGGGACCTGTGACCAGTGACACAACTTAAAAACACTTGCATTATATTCCCCTAAGTCTGAACTTCATATTCCCTAAAGACACCTTTTGAAGATTATCCTTAGAAAATGCTCTTTTTCCATTAGCGTGGGTTCACAGTGTCTTACCCGCGCCACTGACTCAGTTACTCAAAAGAGGGCGCGTCCATGAACGCTCTGTCATAGAACAAATCCTGCGACACCTAAATTTGGTTATGATTTTTAGCCAGCACGCACTCATATGTTTTTTCCTCTTTGTTCATGGAGTTCTCTGAGGGAAAAATCCTCATGGAAGTGGTCGAGTGTCATCTTTTTATCCATGACAACTAAGTTCAGTGGCTATTCAGGGATAATACTAATCTTCAGTAGGCGTCCTGATACAATGCATACTCCTTCCTCCTCCATCTATAAATGACTGTCCCCCTGCATTAAACCAACTAGTTTTGCTAGAGCTATTGTGAGTACTGAAATAATGCTGGAGTGATAGTGAGAATTGAGAAGTATAGAGGGGTTATGCTGCCAAAATATTGAGAGAGAAGAGTTCACTTTGCAAGGTGTATTTAGCTGCTTGCCCAGTCAGAGGAGGTTCAACGTCAGAACCTTTGGTTGTAATCTTTCTCTGTTTTTACTCATTAATAGACGACTATCATTATGGTTCCACTCATGTGTCTTTTAATGGTATTTGAGTTATGTCTTTTCTGACCGATATATAATTACATATACTGGATTTTATGCTTGTGCTTGTATCGTTCTTTGCATGTGCAGGTGTCCATTCATGAGGATCGTGAGGATTGTGACCAGCCGAAGCAAAGGAACGGGAACGGTGATTCTTCTACAACTACTAGCGTTGGAATCCAGGTAGACCATCATGATCGATCTCTGATTTATGTAATTAGGAACCTACGTGTTAGCGTTGTGTGATTGTTGCTAGACCCGTGTCGGGCTAGTGGGATCGCCTCTGTCCGCAGAGGGGATTTACCAGTTCAACAGGGACAACTAGCCAGCCTCCTATAGAACAGAGCTAGTAGGAATTAATTACACATGGCAGTGAATAAGGAGGCCATGTGACGATGAGGGGAGAACGGGGAGTCACCACCTAACTCGATTCCGCGTGGACAACATGCGCGATACCCAGCAGAGATTCCAATGAAAATCTAAATACTCGTACATCCACATATAAATGAAAACCAATGTTAACATGGTAACAAGTTGATGTCACCATGTGAATAACCATATGGGTTCGGGACTATAATCCCTTCAGTTATAATAATGTTAAAAAAAAATTACCTTTATTTTTCTGCATAGTAAATGGAGGTGTGACATGAGCGTTCTCCAACAACATTGTGCATTCTTCGACAAGGACATAGATGAAATTATTTATCCCTCCTTCGACAAGGACATGGACGAAATTATTTATCCCTCCAATTCTTACAACGGTTGGTTGGTTCCTCATCTTATATCTCATTTTCATCAATAAATCTTCTCTTAAATTTTTACCCTAACTTCAAGTATAACAATTCTTCAATAACATTTTAACAGTTTAAAGTTTCTAGTAATTTTAGTTTTAGGTTTGGTTTTTTTTTTTAATTGAGATTGGTTAATATTGGGACAGTTTATATTTTCACTATAAGTTTTTATTTTGATTTTATTTTCTATAAAATATTGAGAAAAATTAAATTTATATAAATTATTATAACTTTTTCTTAATTTGATAGTGTATTTAAAAATGTTTGAAAATTTAATGAACAAAGTTTTTGTTTATTAAATTCTAAAATATTGTGGAAATTTACAATCTGTATTAGAAAATTTGAGATATTTAGTTAATCGTTTCAAAAGACAAATGAAGATCTCACTTTAATCTATTTTAACAATTCATATATTATTTTAACTTCCTTAATTTATTGCAAATTCATTTTAGTTACTTTAGCGAAGTCAATTGTTTGTTTGCTCGGACTGTTATCTGTTAAATTCTAGAATATTCCTAAATTTTACTCTAAAAATAAATTTAGCATCCAATTATCAACCTATTTTATTCCATTGTAAACATTAAAATAATTTTCTACTTTCATTCTACCCAATTCAATTCTTCTATCATTGACATGGATGAACCTACAAGGGTTTAACGTCATACAGAGCTTGGTGGCAATGGCAGTTATCCACGTAGCCTTCAGCTACTATACTCTTCCTGTAAGTATATTGTTCATTGTAATGTTTACCAATAAAGCTCCAACATATTTGAATTATGATATTTCCTCATCTACTTTTTATGTGATGTTGGTGAGCAGGGATGGATACCATCTCTGAAACTCCCTATATACATTGACAACATCCACAAGGAAAAGCATGGAACCAACTCAGAGACTTATGATACTAAAGGGAGGTTCACTCCTGAAACGTTTGATGCCATCCTCAGCAAATACGCTACAAAACACCCCAACAAACTCAATTTCATGGAGATACAATGCATGCTCAAGGCCATTAGGAATGCAGATGACTTTCTTGGATGGTAATGACAACTATACCTTTTCTGTGTATTGAATCTTGATTACACATTTCAAGAATATATAATAATAAAAAATTAATAATATCAAATCTCTAATTTATCAAATTTTGAAATATTTTCTAAATCTGCAATCAATAGATGAACTAATTTGATTATGGTATGGAACATTTCTGGACCGCCCAGGGGCACAGCTGAACTCGAATGGACGTTTCTGTACCTTATCGGCAAGAACTAGGAAGGCTTTGTTGCGAAAGAAATGATGAGAAGAATGTTCTATGGCAGCTTGATGTGACCCAGCCCACCCCTTCCACGTAGCCTCGGCTTTACACCTATTTCGTTCTTTATGACGTGGTGTGTTTGGTTTGTTGTTTCGGTGGTTGTATGAAATATGGATAACAGATATTTTGTTTGGAAGTTGGGAATGATTTAATGTATTAATAAATGCCCACCTATAGTCCTCGGGCTTGGTTCCCTCCGTTTGGTCTCTGCCCAAAATGCTTTCGCTTCTTGGTCATTAGCAATGTCTTTGTTCTCTTGTGTGGCTCTGCGAGGGTTTGTTTGTCACAACATATGGTTTTCATTCCGACACATATAGCAATCTCTGCTTTTTCTTCAAGGTATGGCTGTAAGTGAACGCTGGCCTTCAAATCTTGTTTGCGTAGTTGTCAGTTGTTTTTTTCCTCTAGAAATAGCCTGTCTTGCTTTGGAGGTATGCTCGCTTGAATTCCTTCCACATAGTGAGTTCTTTGTCTCGTTTTGTTGTCCTTCTGCTATTTGGTTTCCGAATCTGGTCCCTCAGTCAATGATTTTCGCTTGCTATTGTTGATATTGTCCTTTGTCTCTGCTACGGTGTGTAAAGCGGTTAACTTCTGGTGCCCATGATCTCAGGTAACAGTATGATGGTCTTTCGCAGCTACAAACTAGGTAAATAGTTCCCTCCTTGATTTGGTTTGACCTTCTTCTGGTATAGTCACTGACCATGCCTTTTCCTTCTGTCTCAGGCTTATTTAGTTTATCGATGGCTCTTTTCCACAAGCTCCTTGGTCCAATCGCACGTAGGTACGTTATATCTTCCTTCGGCTTCTATTCGACTTCGATTCAGGTCACAATGTATAGGTATGTTAACTGGAATCCGTTTGGTTTGTGCAGGTCAGTGATTCAACCTAGATATGCGGATTTCTCATGGGTTCAGTCTCCAAATGTGGCAACCCTCTATCGGTAGGCTCTGGCTCTTAAAGTCCGTTAATTTGCAGTTAGGGTCTTTGAGTCTCTGTAGGGTTTGTCACTCACCATTTTGTAGTCATGTTCTATCTGAATTTCTTTCAAAGATGAAGCTTAAATCTGGCTTCAACTTTTGTTCTGATTGGTTGTCCGTTTGGGTTAAGGGTGTTCCCTGTTATCAAACCCTAGGCTAGGATTTGTCCATTCTATGGACTCTGGCACTTGTTTTTGTTTATAAACGACTGTAACTTCTATATTTCTTAGAACAATAGCAATATGAAAACAATTTTTTGATCTCTGTTTGCTTATGAAAATATAAAGTTCGTCTGAAATTACCTTTGTTATGTTCTGTTTTCTCTGGCACTCTATTTCAGTATTATCTCCTCGGTGGTCTCGTTGTGCTTTACTGTTCTGGCTGTGGATTCGGTTCGTTTGTTCTTCGCTCTAGTTATGGCCATATGTGTGAATTCGATATTGTTTGTTGTTCGATGAGAACACAAGGAAACACGACCTACAGTGGTTGTTCTCTGTCTGATAGCATTATTATTAGCAGTTCAATGAATGAAAATAAAATAGTACAGTATGTAGGCAATGACACAGATGGAAAGGTTAGAAAAACGTTTCGTCTCTGTCTGTTTCTTGATTGTAAAAATGTTGAACCTTTTCTCTATTTTACATTGCTACATTTATACATCTTTTGTTTACAGTTAATGGTAACTGTAATTGCTTTCAATTAAACATAAATATTATAGTTGTGTAACTTCTAGCTCTCAGTTCGATTTATATGACAAGATCTTCATATAGGCAATTTTGTCTTTTCCTCTTTAAGTTGATAGAACAATTACTAAATTGTTGTTTATTAAGGTCAGACAATTAACAATCCTAACCAACCCATAACTTTTGACTAACACAGTAATTAAAATAAAAACAAAACAAAATCCTAACTCATGTCTTGATAAGTTAAACATAAAAGACAATCCAAATTCTAAATCAACTTTCCAACCTGGTAGAGACTTCACCTCATCATGGTGAGTTGGATGCTCCTGCATCAGGCTCCCGGGGCAAAAAAAAATCATGGCTCTAGTCCATGAGCTTCTCGATTGAAGAACCTGTCTGTTCAATCTACCTATCATCAAGCCACGAACAGTCCTCAATAGGACAGTTCTTCCACTTGACCAGGTATTGCAGATACTCCTTCTGCCGAGTTCATTTAGCCACCTAGTGTTGAGAATTCTCTCGATCTCTGGAGGTTGAACGTAAGGCATCTGTCTCTTCCAAGCTCCTCCTCCATCCTGGGTATTCCGTGTAGGTCACGTGGTTCCATCTTCTTCCTTCTCTTCTAGGTCAACCGTGTAGGGGAACAGGTCTGCTACGTTAAATATAGGTGAAATGCCTATTCCGGGTGGAAACTATATCTCATAGGCCTTCGCCGAAAATTTCCAAAGGACTTTGCAAGGTCCTATCTTCTCATACTTCAATTTATTATACGTACCCTTAGGGAAGCGTTCTTTGTGCAAATGCGGGAGGACTTCATCCCCCACGTTGAACTATACTTCCCTCCTCTTCAAATCTTCTTGCTATTAATACTTTAGGTTGTGTCCTGCAATTTAATTTTTACCTGTTCATGCAAATCTCTCATTCCGTTAGCAAAATCTTCTCCATCTGCGCTTCACCTTTCCTGTAGTCCAAGATCCCGCAGTTCATGCACTCCACCAGGATGCATGCCATAGAGGATTTGAAATGGGCTGAAACCTGTGCTACGGTTAGGTGACTCATTATAAGCGAACTCTGCTTGTGCAAGCGCTCGATCCCACATCCGCAAATTCTCTCCAACCAGGCTTCGTAGCAAGTTTCCTAAACTCATGTTTACAACCTCTGTTTTCCTGTTGGTTTGTGGGTGATAAGCAGAATTGTAACTTAGTTGTGTGTCCATTTTCTTCCACAAGGCACGCCAAAAGTGTCCTGTGAACTTCACATCCCTATCCGAAAGGATAGATTTAGGCAATCCATGTAACTTGACAATCTCATTGAAAAACAAGTGGGCCATGTAAGTGGCATCACTGGTTTTTCTGCAAGGAATAAAATGCACCATTTTTGAGAATCTGTCCACTACTACCATTACAGATTCGTAACCTCGCTGTGTCTTAGGTATACCTAAGAAAAATTCCAAGCTAACTGAGTCCCACGGTCTGCCTGGAAGAGGTAATGGTGTAGACAGTCTCGTGTTTTGACTGTGTCCTTTTGCTAACTCGCACACTTTGCATTTGGCCAAAAATCGTTGTACATCTCTCCGCACATTTGGCCAAAAGTAGAAATGACTAAGCTGCTTGAGTGTCTTGTCCATGTTGAAATGTCCGGCCAGACCTCCACTATGTTTCTCTCAAATAATATTCTCCCTCATCGAGCAGTCAGGTATGCACAACTGTCCTCCCTTAAGCAACAAATTCTCCTATAGATTGTAGTCCAACCAAGGACTGTTATCTCTCACTAAGGGATTCTGACATGCCTCATAGGCCTCCTTAAAATATGTACCAGTCTGGTATAAGTCTTGTAACTGCTCAAAACCTAGCACATGCACAGTGCTTTCCTGCAGAAGTAGAGCTTTCCTACTTAGCGCATCTGCCACCTTATTGCCCTGTCCGCTAATATGCTTCAATACGAAGCTGAAACTCTGCAAATACTCCACCCATTTGTTGTGTTTTTGGTTAATCTTGTGTTGTTACATTACATATTGTAGGGAAAAATTATCTGAAAACAACACAAATTCATTTCCCAATAGATAATGCCTCCAGTGTTTTAATATTTGTATAATAGCATAGAACTCCTTATCATACGATGAATATTTTTGTCGACTTTCATTCATATTATCACTGAAAAATGCTACAGGCTTATCCTCCTGGATGAGTACAGCTCCAATTGTTGTCCCGCTAGCATCATAGCGAACCTAAAATAACTTCTTGAAATCTGGCAATCTCAGAATCGACCTCTCAGTGATCTTACTCTTTAACAACTGGAAACTTCTCTCCACTGCCTATGTCCATCGAAAAGGTTGGCTAGCCTTTTTAATGGTGTCCAACATAGGTGCACAAATTTCGCTAAAATTATTTATGAATTTCCTGTAAAAACTCACTAGTCCGTGAAAGCTATGTACCTCAAATAAATTTTTCGGAGATGGCCAATTCACTATCGCTGCCACCTTCTATGGATCCATCTTCAGTTCATTGTCTGCTATTACAAAACCCAAATAAATCAATTCCTTCTGCAGAAAGGTAGATTTCTTCAAATTTATTAGCAGTTTGTTCTGCTGTAATTTTTCCAGCACTTTCCGTATGTGTTGAAGGTGTTCTTCCCTTGTCCTGCTAAAAATAAGTATGTCATCCAAGTATACTATCACAAATTTCCCGATGTACTCCTTCAACATCTCATTCATTAACCTCATGAATGTACTGGGCACATTGCTTAGCCCAAATGGCATGACTAGCCATTCGTACAACCCCTCATTCGTCTTAAAGGTTGTCTTCCATTCGTCCCCCTCTCATATCCCAATCTAATGGTACCCACTATTCAAGTCTATCTTAGAGAAATATGTTTCCCCGCTTAAACAATCCATCACATCATCCATCCATAGCAGTGGAAACCTGTACCAAATGGTGATTTTGTTGATGGCGCTTGAGTCGACGCACATCTGCCACTCTCCTCCCTTCTTGGGAGCGAGAACCATTGGAACTACACAAGGGCTTAAGCTTTCCCTTATCAATCCCTTATCCAATAGTTCTTGCACCTTCTTCCTAATCTTTTCATTATCTTTGGGGCTCATTCAATATGCCACTTTTTTCAGCAAACTGGCTCTGGGTATGAAGTCAATATAATGACTTATACTCCTTTTGTGGGGTAATTTGTCTGGAAAGTCATCTAAAACTATGTTCGTAAATTCCTGCAACATTTGCTGGATTTCTATAGGTAAATCTGATACCTCTGTATGCAACAAAACTATCCTTGGTTTCTTTACAACTGCGTAACGTATCTCACTGTCCTCAACCTGTTTCAGAAACTGTTTTCCACTAACCAACAATGTTCTTGGTTCACTTGCCTCTGTTGTCCGTTCTTCCTTGATGGGCACAAGCGTATGCTTGATTCCATCCTTAACAAATTTATAACAGTTTGTCAATCCATCATGTACCACTTTCCTATCATACTGGCAAGGCCTGCCTAGCAGTATGTGAGATACATCCATTGGCATGATGTCACAAACGACTTTATCCTTATATCTACCTATTTGAAACTCCACCTCACACTGTTCATCCGCTAGCAACTGATGGCCTTTTTGCAGCCATGACACTCTGTAAGGGTTGGGACGTTTCAAGTGCTTCAACTCCAATTTTTCTACCATCTCTGTGGACACTAAGTTATCAGTACTACCGATGTCAATAATTAACTTACAACACTTACCTCATGACTTACAAATTGTTCTAAACAAAGCCTTCTGCTACGTTTATTCAATGACCTCCTTGAATGGTTTTAATAACACCTTGTGCAGCACTAGGGCTTCCCCTGTCTCCAGAGCATTTTCTACTTCTTGCAGAGGTGTCGCTGCTTCCTCTGGTTGTGCCAGATATGCACCTCGCTGTCCAACTTTATCTGCTTCTGGACATTCAAACGATTGGTGTCCCCATTTATGACACCTATAACACTGATAACCAACCCCTCTACCTCGACCATTTCCTCTGGCTCGCTGCGATGAACTACCGCCTCTCATGTTATCACCTCTGTCTGCTGATCCCGAAGCTTTGGAACTGCTGCCTTCCTCATTACTACTAGTAGTCTAGCCTTTTCCATATGACTGGCCTTTTCCCCTACTAGCTCCTCATCCTCTCCGGGCATTCTGCCTGCCTTCTGGTAATTTTCTCTTCAGCTTTCATCGCACTCTAATACGCTTCCTCAATGTTCTTTGGAGACAAAATACTAATTTCATCTAAAATATCTAACCTTAACCCATTAACATACCTGGTTGTTCTTTCTGTGGTATCCTCTGTATATCCAGCTCACAAATTCACTCTATAGAACTCCTCCGTATACTCCCTTACCATCAATCATTTTTGTTTTATATTCTACACTTGCCTCTGTAGTGCAATCTAATAGTCCTTTGGCATAAATTTGCCCTTTAACTTGGCCACCATCCTTGACCAGGTTTTAATCGGCAACTTGCTCAATCTTTTCCTCTCGTTCTGGACACTATCCCACCACAGGGCTGCGTGTCCCTCCAATTTCGTCGCAACAAACCTAACTCTGCGGTCTTCGCTAACTTCCTTGCAGTCGAAGTACTTATCCATCTCGCTAATCCAATCCAATAAAACCTGGATAGACAAACTGTGGTCATAGGTTGGGAGTTCTAGCTTGGGTTTACTGCTTGCCACTAAAATAGATCTCAAAAATCTCACCTCTGGGGTCTCGCCTTCTGGTCCATCTGTTGCTACTTCAGTTTCCTCTTCACTATCATTGCCTATTTCCGGATCTCTTCGTCTCCCTGCCTCTACTGCCCCCAAACAAGTAGCAAGAATTCTGATCTCCTCTCTCAATCCTTCATCTACCAATCTTCGAGCACGTCTGCCATGACCCTTCCTTCCTTTATCCATTTCTCCAACTAACATAAA
The DNA here is from genome assembly GCA_000404065.3 of Pinus taeda. Taxonomy (NCBI): domain Eukaryota; kingdom Viridiplantae; phylum Streptophyta; class Pinopsida; order Pinales; family Pinaceae; genus Pinus; species Pinus taeda. The sequence continues at coordinate 14,895 of APFE030213143.1, read as the reverse complement.
CAACTACTCTGATACCACTCTGATCTGACCCAGCCCACACTTTCCACATAGCCTCGACTTTACACCTGTTTTGGGCTTTATGACGTGGTGTGTTCGATTTGTTGTTTCGGCGTTTGTATGCAATATGAATAACAGATATTTTCTTTGGAACCTGGGAATGATTTAATGCGTTAATAAATGCCCAGCTATAGTCCTCGGGCTTGGTTCCCTTCGTTTGGTCTTTTCCCAAAATGCTTTTGCTCCTCGGTCATTCGCAATGTCTCTGTTCTGTTGTGTGGCTCTCCAAGGGTTTGTTTGTCACAACATATGGTTTTCGTTCCGGTGCATATATCAATCTCTGGTTTTTCTTCTGGGTATTGTTGTAAGTGAAAAATGCCCTTCAAATCTTGTTTGTGCAGTTGTCAGTGGTTCTTTTCCTGTGGAACGAGCCTGTCTTGCTCTGGAGGTATGCTCGCTCGAATTCCTTTCACATAGTGAGTTCTTTGTCTCGTGTTGTCATCCTTCTGCTATTTGGTTTCAGAATCTGGTCTCTCAACCAATGATTCTCGCCTGCTATTGTTGATATTGTCCTTTGTCTCTACTATGGTGTGTAAATCGGTTAACTTCTGGTGCCCATGATCTCAGGTAATAGTATGATGGTCTTCCGCGGCTACAAACCAGGTAAATAGTTCCCTCCTTGATTTGGTTTGACCTTCTTCTGGTACAGTCACTAACCAAGCTTGTGCCCTCTGTCTAACGCTTATTCGGTTTATCGGTGGCTCTATTCCACAAGCTCCTTAGTCCGGTCGCACCCAGGTACGTTATATCTTCCTTCAGCTTCTATTCGACTTCGATTCAGGTCACAATGTACAGGTATTTCAACTGGAATCCATTTGGTTTTTTCAGGTCAGTGATTCAACCTGGATACGTTGATTTCTTACGGGTTCGGTCTCCAAATGTGGCAACCCTCTTCCGGTAGGCTCTGGCTCTTAAAGTCCTTCAATTTGCAGTTAGGGCCTTTGAGTCTCTGTAGGGTTTGTCACTCGCCGTTTTGTAGTTGTTTTCAGTCTGAATCGCTTTCAAAAATGAAGCTTAAGTCTAGCTTCAACTTCTGTTCTGATTGGTTGTCCATTTATGTTAAGGGTGTTCCCCGTTATCAAACCCTAGGCTAGGGTTTGTCCATTCTGTGGACTCTGGCACTTGTTTTTGTTTATGAACGACTGTAACTTCTATATTACTTCGAACAACAGTAATATGAAAACAATTTTTTTGATCTCTATTTGCTTATGAAAATATAAATTTCGTCCGAAATTATCGTTGTTATGTTATGTTTTCTCTGGCACTCTGTTTCGGTATTATCTCCTTGGTGGTCTCACCGTGATTTATTGTTCTCGCTATGGATTCGATTCGTTTGTTCTTTGCTCTGGTTATGGCCATATGTGTGAATTCAATATTGTTTGTTGTTCGATGAGAACACAAGGAAACACAACCTACAGTGGTCGTTCTCCGTCTGCTAGCATTATTATTAATATTTCAATGAATGAAAATAAAATAGTACAGTATGTAGGCAATGACACAGATGGACAGCTTAGAAAAACGTTATGTCTCTGTCTATTTCTTGATTCTGAAAATGCTGAACCTTTTCTCTATTTTACATTGCTACATTTATACATCTTTTGTTTACAGTTAATGGAAACTATAATTTCTTTCAGTTAAATAGAAATATTATAGTTGTGTAACTTCTAGCTCTCAGTTCAGTTTATTTGACAAGATCTTCATTTAGACAATTTTGTCTTTTCCTCTTTAAGTTGACAGAACAATTAATAACTACTGTTTATTAAGGTTAGACAATTAACAATACTAACCAACCCATAACGTTTGACTGACACAGTAATTAAAAGAAAAACAGAACAAAATCCTAACTCATGTCCTGATAAGTTAAACATAAAAGACAATTCAAATGCTAAATCAACTTTCCAACCTAGCAGAGACTTCACCTGGTCATGGTGAGCTAGATGCTCCTGCATCACAATGTGTGAGAAATATTGGGCATCTCGCAAAAGACGCTAAATGTATGCTAATAAAATAAATAATAATGTCATCCTAGACCAATAAATAAGGGCATGTTGCCCGGTCGAGCTATTAGCATATCTCCTATCAGATATTTAAAAATAATTTCATTTATGAAAAAGGAAATAAAGACATGATGCCCCTGTCAACTTGGATATCGTGAAGAAATTGTGAAATGTAATGTGTTAGACCTGCTTGGTCTAATTTGTGCAAAGTTGAAGTCGGCAATGACATATTCAGAAACATTTTTTAAATCTTATTATTGATATATATTTTAAGTATCATTTATTTAGTTTTCATTTTAAATAAGTTTTTTTTAAATGACTTTTTTAACCTCTTAATTAATTTTATAAAACATATTATTGAAGACGGGGATGGAAGTTTCGTTCTGTAGTTTTTTTTTTATTGTATAGCTAAATGTATTAATTAATATTATGTATCCGTAAATCTTTAAACTATTAATAATAAAATCAAGATTAAATTAACATTTTTACAATAAGACTAGATATAAATGTCTGTCTCTATTAACATTTTTTGATTTCCCATAAAATTCTCATTTAAAATAAAATGTTAGTTTAATTTATAATGAAAATTGAAATCACATTTTATATAAAAAAAAGTGAATGCAAAGTTGGAAAAACTCTATAAATAGAGTATGTTTTGATTGAATTGTAATATTTTTTTTATTTTTTTTCAAGAATAATAGCTTAATAGAGCAGGGAATTAAGTTATTGATTAAGTTTGCCTTAACTCACCATCTATCCAAAATTTTGTGGATAATAATTTTTATTTAATTTTAATCAGTTAAATAATTTTAAATTAATTAATTTAAGAGAAATAATTTAATAAGATTTTAATTAATTGAATAATCTAAATTATTTAGTTTAACACATTTATTTTAGGAAAAATATATATTCATTATTCTCTTAATATGTAAGATTACATAACTTATTTACTAATAGTAAATATATTTTAAATACAAAATCATAATACTTTGTAATAAAAACAACTACGTAATTATATTTGATTAACAAGAGTCCACAGGGTGTAGCTCAATTGGTGATGACCTTGTTGAGAAGTATTATATAAACACGAAATTCAAGGTTCAAATAGTTTGTGGGTTAGTGAATATTGGAGACTTATCTATTGTGAATTTGTTTTATGTATTATGAATAATTGTGGAGACTTATCTTTGGTGAATGTTTATGATGAATTAAAGTTATCTATGATGAATATTTATGGTGTCACAAACTTTTATCTAGTTAGGTATATATTAAATCAAAAATAATATGCAACAATAACATTGCAAGAATTCTATGGCAACATAATTTCTTTTTAATTTTAAATTTATATTATTTTATTTTTATATTTATTTTTTAAGCTATAATCACTTAACCAAAAGTGTCAAAAGTTTGTCCTAGAAAGGGGAAGCTTAGAAAAATTACTTTATAATTTTATGAAGAGCTTTTGTGTAACCCACAAATACCTCCAACTCTGCTATCATCTCAATCTTCTTCTTTGATTCTTTGGAGACATGGTAGTAAAAAGAGGCACCAAAATCCCTAAAGTGCGACACATTCGACTTTATCCCCAAGAAGGCCTCCTTCAATGTAATCATACCAAGAATCTGATGAGGACTCTAGTTCTGCAAGTAGATTTCTATGTTGCATGCCTCAGACCACAAATGTAGAGGTAAGCCTTGGTCATCTAACATAGCTCTTGTAGTTTCCACAATACTACATGTCTTTCTCTTAGCCACCCCATTTTGCTGTGTTGTGGGGTGTTGTCAACTCTCTTCACATGCATTCTTTGGCACAATTTTTTTTTGAATTCATTCAAAACATACTCACCTCCATTATCGCTCCTAAGAGCCTTCACCTTCTTGTTGGTTTCTTTCTCAACCAATTCCTTGAATTCTACGAACTTAGATAATGTCTCATCTTCCCTTCGCATGAAGAAGACCCAACACTTCCTTGAGAAGTCATCAATAAAAATGGAAAAATATTTGTTTCTAGCAGTGGAGGCTATCGAGAAAGGTCCACAGACATCAGAGTGGATCATTTCCAAGACTGCATGTGCTTTGTTCTCCCGATCATTGAATTTGGATTTTGTGTACTTCACCAAGGTACATCCTTTGCATACATCATCCTGCCCAAGTGCTCCTTTTGGAAGGCCAGTGGTTATTTTATGCATAATCTTCGAGGCGCCATGATGCAAATGGCCAATTATTTTGTGCCAAATTTCACCAACATCGCCTCTCCGCACTTTCTCTACCTTAGTGCTTAATGCAGCAAAATCTTCCACATCTAGCTTATATAGGTTCTTCACACAAACCCTAATCTACATCATTTTTCCTGTGGATATGTGCCTTAGGAATGATTTCCCTTTACTGAAGATCATGTCCTAACCACGAGCTTCCAAAACTGCAACAAAGATGAGATGCTTCTTTAGGCCTGGAACAAAGCATGACATCCTTGAGTCATAGAGGGGAGCCTGAACCCCTCTAAAAGGTGACTATACCAATCCCAGTCGTGTTGTACCTTCTGTAGTTCCCCAAATCGATGTGCATTTGGAGATCAATATCCTCCAGTTCATTGACAAGGTCTCTACACCTTGTCATTTGAAATGAGGCACTAGGGCTCAAGTACCATACACTCCCCATCATTGTTCTGGCCATGCATGCAATAAGGGTGAATTCAATGTCGAACTATGAAGCCAAAGCTTCACCTGTTGCTCCTCCTGAGGTCTTAGTTCTTGATTTTTTTTGTAGACACTTCGTGGCATAGTACTTGAATTCATGAGAATTGAAGCATTTAATTTTGGACAAATATTTATTCTTGCCCCCTTGGTTGGATTCTAGTTTGCTTTGAGATTTCTTCCCCTTTCCTTTCTTTCCTTTTCCAACTAATGCAATTTTTTCTTCATCCTTGCCCTGGGATTAAGTTCCATCTTATGTATTCCACCTTATTTCCTCTTGTACCAAATCAGACCATAAGTGTTCCCAATTCTATAGTTTCTTCCTCCCATTCATCGAATCTTGGTATCTATGCCGACTCTTGGGAAGGAATAGAAGCGCTAGGCTTACCAAGTCATCATCTAAAATAGTAACACCAAATCCCGCAATATCATCATGAACTTCTATGAACCTGCTCAGAGACTATTGAATAGTGTCATTCTTCTACATCGTCATAATTTTTTGAATTTTATCCTTCAGCACTAGTTTCCTATGGTCATTGATATTTTGGAATAGATTTGGTAGTTCCTTCCACATTGCATAAGGGTTTTCTTTCCCATGAATATTTGTGACAATGTGGTCTCACACTCCATCCAAGATTATTCTCCTTTCCTTGACTACATCTTTATTCCATTGGGCTAGGCTCTGGGCATCATATTCTATTGGCTTTGCAACATCTCTCTTGATGTATTCAAAGGCATACTCTAGTCTCGTCTCAGTGAAGATCATCTTCCCAACTCTAAAAAGATCCTGCTACACTGAACTACAAATTTGAACCTCTTGAGAAACAACTTTGAAATTCTTGCTTTAATGTGAACCCTACTCTGATTCCATATAGAAATTATGGTTTATATTTGCAACTTCTCAGGAAATTTTAATCAAAATAACAAGACACAAACCTACTCTACTGCTCTGCAAAACTCAATTCACAATTTAGAACATCAAGAAGACACATACAGTGAGAAATAATGCACATGCACTTAACTTCTCTACGTGCACTATCTATTTTAGGCTCACTAATAATTTGATTGGATGATCACTGAGTTAAACAAAATTATCACTGCATAACTAACTTTCCACTACTTCCTCCAACAATTGGAACTTGTTTAAGTGAAAATAATTTGAAATAATTGACATTGATTGCTACAAATTAGTAATCACACATGCTTAACTGAACTCTAACTCCTCCAACTCTAATTTACTAATTAAATGGATGAAACAAGCCATGTCATACATGTTAACTACATCCAAGTTGTCTGCTAATATGGAAATTTGAAATTTTATCAATTTAATCAAGGCGAAATCAAATTGAGAATTTCTTGTTGCATTTTCAGCAAAATTTGACATACTCAATATATCTCCAAAATTAAAAGGGATAAGAATATTTATAAATGAGGACCACTTTCCAACAAAACAAGTTGAATTAATGAAGGAGGTTCAAAATATAAAAGAAGCTAAAAGGATAAAGAAAATGGACAATCATTAGAAATAGGAAATGTATTATTGGGGATAGAGACCAAAATGACAGTAATAAATAGGAATTTAGAACAATCTAATACTTCTTTAATATGGTTGTGGTTTTTCATGACACAAAGGACCTATGTTAAGTTGGATCATGAGTGAATTTGACATAATTTCTTTTATTTTAAATTTTGGAACACGATGGGTCGAAAATTTTAGGAATGGAATTTTATTTTAATGTGCAGAAATATTGGCAAATATTAGTACTTCCCAATATGAAAATTGTGAATAATTGTTTTTGATAGTTTGTAAAAGTACTCAGATTTCTAAGGATTTTTATGATATCTATAAAGTAATGGAATTTTATAAGGTAAATTTTAATTTTTCCCTATAAAATTTATGTGAATAATTTTAAGAAAAAATAGAAATTAGTGAATCTTCTTTTTGCGAACATAATGAAAAATTAACCCATCTACAAAATTTAGCCCCTAACATTTTCCTTGGCCTCGAGATGGATTGATTCTTTTTGTGTTCATTATCCAAAGGGAAATAATCTCATAAAGGAATTCGTGGAATAGGTTGAAGAATATGTTTCTAACCCCAAGGGTTAGCTCAAGTGCTCTAGAGCTTGACATGAACTTTATAATATTGTTGTTAATCATTGGTTTGACTCTCTACAATTCTCTTAGGGCGAGCACCTGTAATCAAGGCCAACAATTACCCAACTTACCATCCATGAAATGTGGGGAAGTACTCTAAGGTTTCCCATGCTTTCATTATCTCCTCACAATCAACTTCCCAATATAGAATACTTTTGGATCAAAATATATCACATTAATTCTAAGAGGATTTATATTTCAATTTAATATTTTTCATATATCAAATATAGATTTTATAAGAAAATTAATCTAGATAAGAATTTCCCTTATAATACCCTAGAGCATGATATTCATAGTCTAATGAATGAAGGTAATATCCTCTCATTAGGAGACTTTAATGATAGAACTAAAACTAACTAAGATATTCTTCTTATCAATGATTCCAACCGGAATCCTCTTTGGCCAGATCAAGACCTTGATTTAGCTAATAAATACAATAGAAACTTTGAATACCTCATTGAGAACTTATTTGGTTCCAACTTAGTCAACCTATATAGTTCTCAAGACATTATAATTTGCAATGACATAATCAAGTGGGTAAACTATATCCATATGGCTTATAATAATGGGCGTGAGAATAGTATCATTGATTTTGTGATATCCAATACCCCTGTTTCCAACCAAATTCCAAAATTTAACCTCTTAAATGATGATGATCTTGACTCGGATAAAAAAAAATGATTTTGACTCTAAAATTTGAGATGTATAATAGCAACATGCAAGGAAATAGTGACAGTCAAAGGCACCCAATTGTTGATAGAAGAAAAACGTATCTTTAAAAAAGGGATTTAAGTATAAAATTGCACATCTTAATTTACAAGGGTAACATTAAAACCTCTACCATAAATTTACTACAACGCTATCCTCTTCCATTGTCAAGTTCTTTACTGATGTTTCATATAAAAAAAATAATATCATTTCCAACCCGTCATAGGATAATGATTGTAAATTTTCTATAAACATGATTAACCATGCTCCTAATAAAATTTCAAAAATTAAATGATTGTAAATTTTCTATAAACATGATTAGCAATGCTCCTAATAAAACTTCAAAAGTTGATAAGATAAAACGTACAAACATCTTGTTAAAAAACAAAACCAGTACATAAATAAAAAGTAAAAGAAGCTACTACACTAATTCAAATTCAATGGTTTATCAAATTTTGAAATATTCTACAAATCTACAAGTAATATAAACTAATTATCATTTCACCAAAAAAAGCTAAATGTCTACTAATAAAATAAAATAGTAAGGTCTTCTCTAGACCAAGAAATAAGGGCATTTTGCCCGGTCTGGCTAATCAGATATCGTCATCGTCATTAGATATTTGAAACTAATTTCATTTATGAACAAGGAGGGTTGCGGGGCAGCTAGTCCCTGCCCTGTGTCAGTGAGGACCAGAGACGAAGGCATCTGAGAAAGCACCATTTGGAGGAATCGCAACAGCCATATACTCGATTGCATTCTATCTGGCTGGTGTGAATAGTCCTTGTAGATAAAGCCATCACAGATCATTTTGTAGTTTTTATGTAGCTCATTCCTACGGAACTTGGGATACTTGTCATAAATAGGAATATTTCCAAATAATTGCAGTTGATGCTTCAAAATTAATGAATCTAACAAACATCTGACATTCTCTGTAGAGTAAACAAAGCAGGTAACATTATTTTGGCCAGAGTTGATTTACGTGTTTAACTTCTTCTCTGTCCCTAAAGTACCTTGTGAGATACTATAAAAAGAGATGAAATCTATATAATTTAACCAAACATCAGAGAAACAGAAACTGGCAAGTCAATCTGACTTAGGATTATCCAGTTTAGCTTGACTTTTTGAGCAGTGGAAATCACCCTGAGAGGAGGAAGCTTGATTCTCTGATTTTCTATAACTAAACAGTTTACCAAAATCCAAAGCATTTGGCATGGTCTAGATAGCAGTGTCTCTCTCTGTGCTTTGTACTTCCAGTGAATCAAGGTGAACAATGAAACACTGTGGTTGCCATTCTGAGCATATGAACAAGAGTTTGAGACATTTCCGTCTAGCAGACGATGAGGCTATTTGAGTCGATCCTTCGTTGCCTTCGTAGGGCGATTTCAATAATTGTGGCACCTCATCGTAGCACAAATGTGTTCACTGCACAAAGCCCCTCTCCTTGAATGGCTCTAGCCTCTATTCCCTTTCAGGAAGACTCTACTCTATCTATCCCCTGTCCCTGAATAGCTCTCTCTACCTCCCCCTCCAAGAAGACTCTATCTATCATGTTGAAAGTAGACATTTACTGACAATTTATTAATTCAGGGACTCTGCAGGAAATCCATGACTAAGGAGGCAGAGCATGTGTTTTTGGAACTATTGGACAAAGTTTTATTGCTAATTTACAAAATTGTAACACTTTGATCGTTGAACATTCTAAGAAGGGTGATATGCAACGAACCTTGTAGTTGTAGGATGAGTGCAACAGAAAGGTGAATGTGCACATTGTGCTCATGGATAGGCTTAGATGGAGAACGACAGAGCTAACAATTTCTTCACATAAATGGTTGACAAAGGTATCGAATGACAACTCACTTATGATTCCAACTGCAAACAAACCCCTTAGCACTTTCAACCCTGACCAAAGTCAATGAAGGAAATTCTGTTTAGCCTTGGTCAATGCATTCAGCAAAGTTTTTTGAAAAGAAAAATGAATATCACTGAATCCCAAGCATTGGTGAATTTAAGGGGGATTTCGAGTTTAATTGAGAAAATTTTATTTAATAGCAAGTATTTTAGCAAATATAATTACAAGTTAATTTTTTTCATAAAACTCATAAAAAAATTCATTAACATTCGTTCTCTTTTTGTTAAACTTAGATACACATATAGACACACATATCATATGGTATGTAATTATCGGTCTAGTCTGTGATTTCTCCTATAGAGGCAAGAGCCACTGGTTTTTATAAGGACTAGAGTCCTGATTTTTAATCAAACTGCCCTTAGTATTTTTGTGTAAAGGTTGCTGGTCAAAGAAATCATAGTACTATATATACTAAAATTTTTAGAAAGAGTACCCTCTCCAACATTCAGTCAAAGCAATATAAATAGGGATTTTGTAATGAATCAGTCAGTAGAGCTTCCATCTCTATGTAGTATGTACCCAGAAACCCTTCGGATATAGCCACAAATCTTGTACTTTTCCTATATAAAAACTCTATTTAATTCATGATCATTGTGGAAAAAACTTACGCAGGCAAGGGTGAGGCCCTGTTATCAAGAGTTTTTCCTTGAATACTTAACAGTTATTGCAGGTACTGAGTTCATATGTTGACACTAAGAATATAAACATGACCTTTGATACTTTACAATTGACTTGAAAATTACACACGCCCACGCATTGTACAAGAGGCTAGGAGGATAAACCCAGGCCGAGGTTAAAGAAAAATAGCAGGGCATATCAATGGCAAATATCTGTTAAAGCGATGAGCATAATAAAAATTAGGAAGAAGTAACATGTATTTCTAACCTTGTGACGCCTCTATAGATAGAACTCTGTTTTCCAGCAGCACAGGGATGCATTTTACTAATCCGTTCCTTTGTTGTTGATTCTCTCTCATGCCTTACCTTCTTCATTCCCTTGAGGAGATCACTATCATTGCCTTCCTTTAGCTGTTGTTCCTTCACTTCGTTTGCAACCCCCATTCCAGCTACTTGCACACCCTCCATCTCCCCCCAACCCTCTAAACTGACCATTATTCCAGTGTTGCCAATACCTTTCAGGCTCGAAAACTTACAATCGACTTAAGCAAATCCCCTTTTCCTCCCATGAAGGGCCCAAAATCAAATAACGATATTACCACCGAAATCATGAAATCTATAGTTATTTCATAGCAAAGGATTACCAAAAAAGGTGAAGGACCCAGATGAGAAAGGTCTCTGAAAATATCCATATAATGTGTGGAATCAAAAAAATAAAAAACCAAGTTAGTGGACTATGTGGGCCCTCACATGAGAGCCAAGTGCCTCACCGCTCCTTCCTTTGTCCCCATTACATAGCATGCGATCCCTAACCACGCCACTTAACATTGCATCAAAGATAACATATGTGATTCAGTTGACTCAGTTCAGAAATCCAGCTCAACCGGAAGTGGCTATCAGTGAGGTTGGCGTTTGAAGTAGCCCATCATGCAGGGGAATTTCCCAAAGGGATTTTGTTCCAACCTTCCCCGCCTGTCCCTAATATGGTGAGACTGTCCCTAATATGGTGAGATTACGTGGGATAGTTTCGATGTAAGAGTGAAGGAACCGAGTGCTTCCACTCACATTTCAGTGTTTCCAATGGCATTTCAGCTTCTGAGACACATGCTTTGCATTCGTATGTTCAAAAATGTTTGCTCATTCTAGTGAGGCTATTTGGAGCAGACAGACTCACTCTGCCGACTAAAGAAATGAGATTTGCAGCAGACAAACTCGCTGTGCCGAAGGGGGTTCGATGTCTTTGTGGCTAAGGGGGTGCTAGGTCTTTGTTCCTGTTCAGAGAGGTTGTTGGCAGCGGGTATGGCACCCTGCGGCAACTGTTCCTGTTTAGAGAGGTTGCTAGTAGCGCACCATGGGGCGACTGTTCCTGTTCAAACAGGTTGCTGGCAGCCTGACTGTTCTTGTTCAGAGAGGTTGTTGGCAATGGCTGTGGCACCCTGGGGCCATTGAAGAAATTGCAGTAGAAGGTAGATTCCAGTGCGCAAGGGGTGCGACGTCTTTGTTGTTGTTCACAGTGGGCCAATTGGATCTCTCCTCAACTAGACCTATGACCGGATCCTCCTCAGTACACCGGATAATTTCAATATCAACTGGAATAAGGGAGAAGTACAACAATGAAGTTGTTGCATTCACATCAATGGAAGAATGTAAATTTAATAACGAACTTAAATCTAAGCGTCGTTTAGCAATGCTAAAGAAGTTGTAGCCCTTCTCTCACCACGCGGAAGGCTACCTGTCTTCCCATCTTCATGCAGCAACCCTGTATGTCTCAGTACAATGTCCCAAGTATTAAAGGCCTAGCAATGTCCCAAGCATTAAATGCCTGGAAATAATGCTAGCATTAAGTAGATGTTTAAACTGCCTCTAACATTAATGGAAAAAAATTGAATATAACCTATGTTTTTTCCTCCCAGCCTCGAGAACAGGCCAAATAACACGTTAAATTACCATGTACTAAAAAACTTTCAATATACTCCATCAACCGCCATTAAGAAACAACTCACAAGAAGGTTAACTAATGCTAGCATCGAGGTTTTCGATTACTATAGTCCCTGGCAATTGCCAGATGGCAAGGACTAATAAGGAAATAGAGACATGATGCCGCGTCAAATCGGATATCGTGACAAAATTGTAAAATGTGATCTATTATACGTGCTTGGTCTAATTTGTGCAAAGTTGAGGTTGGCAATGACATATTTAGAAATATTATTTAAATCTTATTCTTTTATTATTATTATGGGTTAATTCTTAATATATATTTTAAATATCATTTATTTAGTTTTCAATTTTAAATATTTTTTTTTTTAAACGATTTTTCCTAATATTTAAACTAGCAATTGTCCCAAAAGGTACAAAGAGAGGCCGATAGATTTATCAAGTTGGAATTGTTGAATTTTTATAAAAGGTTGGGCCTCCTTCTCAGCTGTTATTGATATTGTATAGTTTATTACAAAGCAACATGTCAAAGCAGAAATACTTAAAGAAAACCACAAGACTTTCTATTCATTCACATGTAGTTAAAAATGTTGACATGATTGAAACAAAAAAGAAGAGAATTTAAAAATTTCATGTAAATGTATTCTAATTTAAAAACAAACAACTAACCACTCTATAAATGTCATTGCAGAAGCCCATGCAAGGTATACATATTCCTATATAACATTTTTGAAAACAAAAAGGAAAGATAACTTAACGTGAGTAGCATAACATCTGGCATTCCATGAACAATAGAAACCAAACTCAAAAGGCCAAATCTATGTAAACTGAGTTTTATATTAAAAGTGTAGGTACATAAACACTTATGACACTCCATAACTATGCATCATGTCTGGTGGAACATACTAGACTTATTACACTTGAATACTTCTAAATATTTTACTTGGTATTGTGTGTTTATTACAAGCAAATATACAGGAGATAGGTACATGCTTTGCAATGTATTTTTTGAAATTTTACATATGGTCTACACATAGAGACATGTTTGGCAGGTAATAACTAAACATATATATAATGAAAGTATTCTTTGTCTTCTAAACATATGTACAATAAGAGCATTCTATTACATATAGATGTAATTGACAATGAGAAGCTAATCATATATGCATGATGGGGCATGGCATAGGCAACAGGGTTGTTCCTGCAATTGATGTTGCATTTTCCTGTGTGTGTCACTTTCATGGATGTTAATTGTTATCTTAAGTATTTCTTTTACCTTCTTTAACAATTCAATGGTTGGACGCAAACGGTAAAGAGGCAATGTTTGTTGGGGCAGGATGCTGAATTTCTTGGCAATAATCATACAACAATCATAAATAGCCTGTATTCATACCTGTTTCAATCAAAAAACAGAACATTGTAAGTGACAATGGATGTGTTTGACGAAAGCATTTTTTTTAAAGCGCTGAAGTAAAATAAATAATTTTTTTTTTTTAATTTCTAAATTGCAGTGAATGCTAGACCTTCCCGTTCTTGGCGGGAAATATTTTGTTTGAATATTTGAAATAAAATAAACGATTTCAAACTAATATAAAACCATATGAGGTTAAATGTAATAGAAAGCAAATGTATGTGAAATTTGGTTATTGCAACAAGTGGTGTTAACCATGTGGGTAATTCTGGAAAACAGGTTGTACGATTGGCTAGAGTATATTCTCCTGCATAGATTTTGATGCAAGCAATGATTCCTCTTGTTGTCTACGCTTAAGATATGGATTCTCGTGCATGCAATCCGTGAGAATGGGAATGCTGGATTGATTTGAATGTCTGCCAATGACCGCACTCTTGAAATTGCAGTGAACGTTAGCCCTTGTCGTTCTTTGGTGTCGATGTCTACTGTTGCTTTGTCTAATGTCATTCCTTGTGACTTGTGTATCGTTAAAGCCCATGCCATTTGAAGTGGTATTTGACGACGTGCACCCCTTGTTATGGGAGAAATGGGTACATATGTTGGGTGTGAAATGTCCCATGGTGTTCCTTTGTATTGTATAAAGTCGACAACCATGAAGGATGGTAATTCTGGGGGCTTTGAACCAATAGAATAAAATATTGAGATGACCTTCCCAAGTGCGCCATTGACGAGGCCTGCATGTACCCATAAGTTGCTGGTGAGCATAACCTTTTGTTCATTGCATAAGAGAACTTTTGCAGGCAAATGCTCATCTTCTGTTGTAGTAGGAGTTTTCTGCCTTTGTTGTTCTGCAGAGCAAACCGCTACTGGGATGTTCAATTTTTTAAGCATTTTCTTATTATGCAAAACAACTGAGTTGTTTATTGCATATAGGTGCATGGATTCTTCAAATGTGCGTTGCTCTTCATGTGTAAGAGACGAACTTGTTCTTGACATTAGGTGTTGCCAATCTTCAAGTGTAGATATTCCATTTCTGAGATTTGTGAGTATTTGCCGGAAAGCAATTTGGGACGGGCTATCTCCTTGTTGACGAAAAACAGTTGAAAGTGTTATGAATATGTCGAAGCTGCGCCAAAGTGCAGTGCCATGCGATGTCCCAGCATATAAAGGAATGTCTTTTACGGGTGGTAGCTGGCCTAAATCTCCAACAAGGATAATTGAGCGATTACCAAATGGTGCATTTCGATGAAGAGGGAATGCCTCTCTTAGACGATCGTCAATGCGAGTAAGCATTTTTGGACCAATGAAGCTCATTTCATCAATGAGAATGTACTCTACATGACGGAGTTTCTCTTGCAGTTGTAGGAGTGGTTGGCCTTCAAGAGGATGCATTGTTTGGATAGGGATACGA
>APFE030213083.1:175498-186863 GCA_000404065.3 Pinus taeda | reverse complement strand
ATCAACACATAAATTCATGGCATGGTTGTAGCCATCTGGATGATGAAAACTATATGAAAATATCCATGGTATGGGCGCAGTCATTCGAAGAACAACGATCACCATAAATAAAAAGTTTCACGGTATGGTCACTACCATTCATATTGTAGAAAAATAAGTATAATCATGAATGACATATAACTCCATGTAGCCTGAGTCATAATAGACAAGACTTAGGGTCTTGCACTCCATCTCGATTCGATCAATGTACAAATCCTAACATGCGAATAAACGTGTTGAAGTCGAACATGCTAGAAAACCACCTAATTACCTGCCAATGATGTGGGCCATTAACAGGTACGAGAGAAACCACCAATAATGACAATGGCTCTCAAGGTACAAGAATAAAATTTGTGAATGTGATAATGAATCTGAGGTCAAACACTCGTGGAATCACTCGATCGAAATCCAATAATGAAGACTTATTGTTGGATGCAAAGAAATTTCCATTGGGGCATGCCATCTCTAAGGTACTAAAAGGGAGTTTCTGGGTCATATTCTTGGATAATGAACTGAAGTTGACAGGAAGAGTCTTGTCGAAGGAGGGCAATGATGAATCCGCCATCATCAACACAAAACAAGGAATAAAGTGGCATATTATTCAGGACTATAGCAATGACTCAAACAAATAACTATAGGGGACTTCTCTTGAACATTGGCAAAAGGAATCCGAAGTGTGGTATCATTTGACTCGACATAGGACTAAAGTTCATGATGATAGAATGGAATAGTCAAATGAGAGGTAAAATGGATTACCCAAACCCGGGAGGAAAAGTGATTGATGAGGATATCCCTAACCCAACATGAAAGCAAAAGAGTGTCATGTTCAAGAGCGACATGTTTCTTATACAAAGGATGTCTCACCTTCATTTTCCCCCACTATTTTGAGTGAGTACCCAAATTATTTTTATCGCAAGCTTGAAGGGGATAGCATATGCTTGTCATGTAAGTTCATTCTTCAAATTAATCCATCCTAATAAGTTTTACAAGCCCTAGGAAGGAGAGGATCGATCTCATCATGGTGATGAGTCCTTCATTGTAATGTTTTAATGAGTCCAATGTAAGAATAACTTGGTACATTTTCATGTTTAGAGAGTTGGAAAAAGAAACAAAAAAGAAAACTCCATCATTTCCCTTTTTGTAATTTTTCCCTTGAACCGAAAAGGTAGAAAATAATATCTGAGGGAACCTCTTGACCATGTCGACCAAGTTGTACCTTTTACGTAAATAGTCAATCTCAACCCAAGAAAGGGGTAGACATATACTGAGGTGTTGCCAATTCATTTACTTTAATGAGTTCAAAATGACAAGTACTCGACAATCTTTTCAATTTTTGAGAGTCAAAAAGGAGCTGAAAGATGACTCCAAGGGAATTCCTTTTCCATTTATTTAATGACTCGGAAAAAGAGATAAATTAAAACTCACAAGAATCATTCAATAATGATCACTGTTCACTCTGAAGGTACCTATAACTACATAAGAAACATGCATCACTAATATCGAGAGAAAATATTAAAATATTATGAAAATATTGACAAAATTACTTTTAAAAACTTATAAATAGGCAAAAGTAATTTCATTTTTTTTACCATTTTACCAAATTGAGCTCTGAAAGTGAATTTTGTGCACTAATTCTCTAGATTTTTCGAGTGGCTACTATGGGAGATCCAGGGTACTGTTTCATAAACCATCTATGATTAGTAAGAGACTCATCCTTGCTCTTGAATTTTATCACTTTTTTATGCATTTTAAATGGTAATTTTGATGCTAGAAAGGAGGATTAAAAAAATTTAGGGCACTAACAACCATTGCGGGTATGGTCATTGGACCTGTGATGGTCCTGCTTGAGCCTAAAGGTTCACGTGATGCCATCGTACTGTTTGTAAAAATAGGCGCGATGGCAGTGAGTGTGGTTTTTTGAGAAATAAAACTCTCTTTCAAGAAAAATTTGATGATTTTGACCCATGAAAAAGGCATTAAAAAGTGCTAAATGTTGTTTTGCAGGAGAATATGGTCTTGGAGTCGAAAGAAAGAGTCCATTATGCTAAAGATCATCAAGAAACTCAAGATTCTTAATGGATAAATGCTTTGAGGAATTATGGGTTGTTAAAATTATTTAGGACCATAGGGTTACGAGCTCAGATGGAATTTCTGCCCTATATGATCAACCTCTGGGATGTAGTTCGAGAGATATTCATCATAAAAGGCCAAGAACTAGAACTAGAGGAGATGGACATCTACTTCATCACAAGATTGTCCCATCGAGGGGAATCAATTCAACTCTTTCGATCTCGCCAAGGAGGTTAGAGTACCAGGGGTTTAGTCCAGAGGTATTGTCTTGGTGCAGAAATAACCAATGGAGGTAAGGTGAAGATAGTGACAATCACCAACAACCTCATTCTGATAATGATTTTGTTCGCTATGGCATGTGTATCTGGAATGCAAGCCTTCCATGAGGCCTCAAAATCCTAGTTCTAATATGTTATCGCATGTTTTACCCCCACCATTTGCAACTAGTGTGGAGGCATTTTGGAAAACATGAAACGATAACTGACCAAGGGGAAGCATGGACACCTAATGAAATTTTGACTTGGTTCTATATTGGTGACCTTATTTTTGGAGTGAGTGCCCCTATTCTGGTACTAGTGTGTAGAGGTTCCACATCCTTCTCCTCGAGATCCGAGACTCGTGAGATGGAACCAACTCATTTTGCGAGGAGGCATGGGTCAACATATGCATTATCCACCATAGTTCTTCACTTGGCTGGAACAAAAACTTCTTGTGGTATATGACTACACTTATGCCCATAGATTTTAGGTGGGATCTAGATCTATGTTGCCACTAGGAGAACAGTGGACTGATGCAGGTAAAAACTTGTTTTTTGGATTTTTTCAGGTTTTATGATTTTTATAAAAGTGTAAAATGAGACTCAACTTATGATAAATGTGCAAATGTGGGACCAGAGAGACCACCAGGCATGTCACCAATAACACGATGAGCTGCACATCCAATTGTGGGTGTGGACTATGAGGAAGGGGTTGACCCCTTAGCTGAGATGGTGTACAATAAAGAGGCAATAACTTGAGGAGTTCCAGATTATGCCACTAATGATGATGTTCCACTATGTTGATAGAGACATATAGTGGGATTCTCTGCGAGACTGCGTCAGCTACTAGGATGAGTGATCAATGCGGTCTCGTGCTATGATGAGCACCATGCATTTCGATAGTTTATCTAGCTCTTTTACACATTTTGTAGGCTTTGAAAGCCAAGTGTCTTAGAACACTCTATTTTTTGCTATTTTGATGTAAACACTCTGGTAGAAGTGATATATATATATATATATATATATATATATATATAGACAAATAGATAGATATGCATGTTTTATTTCTACTTATGTTCCCATAGTCATGATTAGTTTTATAAATGATGCAAATGCCTATCAAGAACAAAATTTGTTAATGTATTTAAATTATGTGGAATATGTTGATATGTAGTGAAATCAAAATGTATTTCCAACAATCTAACACGTATATACATACGCAATATTTGTGGATTTCTTATTGAGTAATCATTGTTTAATTGTAACACAATGAGTTGTGAATCCAACTTGACAACTAAATCCCTAATGACAAGAGTAACTAGTTCTGACAAGAGTTCAATAACTACAATATATTGAATGATATTATTGGTTATTCGACCAAGGTAGATACCTTGTAAGTTAATCAAATTTCCATTAGGGTCATAGAGTACCCATGCTGTAGAAGACATATTTCGTGTGCTATGACAAGCACCATCGGGAAAACTAATGTAATAGCTTGCGACATATAAAAACCGAGTGGAACATAGGGTAAGAAGAAAAACACATGTCTTAAAAGCAAACAAACACACCAAAAATCAAAACACACACTAATGAATTAACACAATAATGTACAAAAATTATTACATGAATTTCATGCATAATACTTGAGATACAACACATTACGGGGCTGTGACAGTGCATTTCCCAAATAATCACATAGCTCATAGGCACCATTTTGTAAAACATGTTTGACGATGTAGGGCCCATGCCACATGGGTTTGAACTTTCCTACTCCCAATTTATCATTGGCTTAATTATAAATAAGTACCAAGTCACCTTCAGAAAATGTGCGAGGAGAAACGGTTTGGTCAAAATGAAATTTGACTCATTTATTTTGAGCTTTGATGACCATCGAAACAATGCGACGAGTATTTTCAAGATTTTCAAGATATAGTAGTTGTTCCTCTTCAGACGAGGTATTCGAAATAAGTTCGATAGCTAGCCTAGGCAAAGGGATTTCACATTTGATTGGAAGAGTTTCTTCTAAACCATACACCACCGAGAATGAAGTGAATCCGGTGGTCGTCTTAGAAGAAGTTCTGTAACCCCAAAGAGCTAAGAATAAATATAAATGCCAATCCTTTCTGTGCTTCCCAATGGTACGCTGAAGCATAGTAATCAAAACTTTATTAACTGCTTCAACTTGGCCAATTGACCTGTGGATAACAAGGAGTTGAGCTATCATGTCGAAGGCCCAATTGAGTAGTCAACTCTGCCATCATGTGTTGATGAAAATGTGATCCATGGTTAGTCAGAATAGCTTGAGGGACACCAAAACATGCTATGACATGGTTAAAAAGGAACTAAGTAGCAGTAGTACCGTCAGCATTGTATGTAGGCATCGCCTTGACCCATTTAGTAAAATAACCGACTATGACAATAATATAACCATGCCCCCCGGCCAATCGAGGGTTACATGTCATGAAATCAATGCCACATTTGGAAAATGGGCTAATGGTAATTACCAGGTGTAGGGGTGCATGTGGAGTGCACTGCTTAAGATTGAAAATCTGGCACTCATGGAATTTTTGGACAACTAGAATGTAATGTTTAAAGATAGAAGGCGAGAAATAACCGGTGTCGAGTATTTTCTGAGAAGTGGCATATACAGACATATGACCACCACAGGCACTAGAGTGGCAATCATTTAAGACTCGCTAAGCCTCTTTTAGGGTGATATGCCTATGAAGGACAGAGTCCACACTGACCCGATACAATGCATCACTGAGGATTCGATAGGGTTGGGACTGATATTGAATGCGGTGTCGGTCATATCAGGATAACCTAGATTAGAAAGTCTGGGTTTGGAGATAAAAAATAATATCACCATACCATGGGTCAAGAGTTCTGATTAGAAATATAGTTTCATCAGGTATCTTCTCAATAACATCGATTGAGGTGGTTGGAGATGGAAGAGCAAAGATTAACTCAACAAAGATGAGTGATTTCTTTGATTTGGTAGCACTAAATTCCAAATCAAACTCCTACAGGATAACGATCCATTTGGATTATTCCCCCCTAGTAATTGATGAGTCAGTATATATGTCATGGGGTTGCAATCAGAAATCATAGTGGTTTTCCGTAAAACGATATAGTGTCGAAATCATTGGACAACATGAACTGCTGCCCCGACAATCTTCTCGACATGAGCATATCGAGACTCAGAATCAAGAAGATTTCTACTCAAATAATAAACCATGTGCCCATTTCCATTGTCATCATCCTGAACTAATACCATAACAATAGTGGTATTAGTTGCAACCAAGTAGAGGAAGTAATCATGCCGATAATCGATGGGATGCAGTAAAGGAGCACTAAATAATAAGTAAGCATGTCCTTCAAAGAATTGAAGTATTTATGGGAAACTTCATCCCAAATGAAGGGGATCCCTTTCTTAAGTATGCGAGTAAAACCCTTAGTGAGTTTGGCATAATTCAGAATGAATCAACAGAGAAAATTAGCCTTTCCTTGCAGGCTTTGCAGTTGCAGTAATGATGTAGGGGGGGTAAATTGAAAATGGCCTCAACTTTCAAAGGATCAATCCAGATACCTTCATGAGACACCAAAAAACCCAAGAACGAGCCAGACTCAACACAAAACACACACTTGTGTTGATTGAGATAGATATTGTAATGTCGACATTGTAAAAACATGGATCTTAACTGATTTTGGATGGTCACGACGCTTAGCAGAATGAGCTAGTAAGTCGTTGAGGTATGGCTGAACAATGTGACGAGTGTCATGAAATGCATAATCCATCGCTCATTGTAAGGTAGTGCCAGCATTCTTCAAACTGAAAGGAATCTTTTGGTAAGAAAAAGTACCCCAGGGACAGATAAAGGCCGTTTTATGTTGATCAGTGGGTGAAATGTTAATCTAGTCATAGTTAGAAAATCCATCCATGAATGAAAAAATCTCACTCCCAGCACATTCATTAATGATCTGGTCGATAAATGGAGTGGGATAATTTTCCTTAGGACATGCACCATCAATATCATGGTAATCAACACAAACACGTATTGCACCCTCCTTTTTGGCAACAGGGATGATATTGGATACCCAATCTGTCAATGGAATAGGATAAATGAAACCTACTTTTAAAATCTTCTCCACTTCTCCTTTGATAGAAACAACCTTTCAAGTGTGCACAAGACGAAGCCATTGTTGAACAGGCTTAGCACTAGGATAAGTGAGAATCTCATGCACCACTATCATTGGATTGATACCAGGCATTTCCTTGTATGACCAGGTGAAAGCGTCTTAGAAAGATGAATATATATCTCGATCTCATATGGAGAATAGGAAACCCAAATATGAATGTTCCTGACAATTCCATTTTTAATAGAAATGTTGAGAGGCATAGTAGCAGTGATGTTTCCCATATTACCTTCTGATAAGACTTCATGCACCAGGATAGGTGTCTGAACTTGAGGCATAAGATAATGAGAAATAGATGCTTCAAGGCAGGAAGGTATCTCATTGAGGCTATGAATAAAAATAGAACAATGATCTAGACCATTCCATGCAGTTTCGTCTAGAGACATGACCTCAACGATACTCTCGTTGGTGGGGAATGCCTCGCTCAAAGGATCCGGAGAATCCCAAGAACCAAGCTTGGGAGAAGGCACATAAGTTTCTAGATTCATACTGAAAATAGAACAACTATATCAAGCAGCCATAGAATCCAAGACAATTTCTTGATAATTAAGCTCCAATGGACTTAAAGGCATATCATCTCCAAAGGAATCAATTTACTCTGCGGTATGGATAATCCAAGGATTTGTAGAGACCGAGGTCACATTGACTGAATGAACATTCGAAGGTGGAAGAGTAAAAGTACCCATTAAAGCAAAGTCTTTGAGGAGACCTACCTCCATACTCTCTTAAGGCATCTCAATATTTCCCATGTAAGGAATGTTGGCATTCAATGAACCAGAAGAAAAGAAGGACAGTTGATAAATAGTGACAATTTATCCTTCATGAGGCAAATGATGTATGTGGAACAAAGAAGACACCACATAAAACATTGCATGAGTCCAACTTCACTCAAGAACAAGATTGTAGTTGAGATTGGAATCTACAACTTCTACTTCTAGTTCAATAGTATTTCCTTCTAATGTAATTGGAAAGTTTGTGATAATATCGTATGAAAGTGAACTTCTACCATGAAAGGCTTGCAAGGTGTTAGGAGACTAGTTAAGAGAAGGAGAGACAATGGCTCTCCAACACAAAACTGACATGATGCACGTGGAAGCACCTTCATCAGTAAACATATGATGAATCATCTTTCCTTTGATAATAACCTGTATCAGAAATATAAATTGATGCGGAAGACGAGGCACGTGGTTCTCTAGATCGAAACTAATCAAACTCAAATCAAAAGGATCAATAGCACCTATGGCAGAAAACAATGACTTCCACTGCATTGGGCAGGATTGGAGAACATCCAAGGTAGACATCATCGAACATGCCTGAGCTAAATCCTCAACAATATTGTAATGGTTCATAGCTCTAGCATTCAGATTAAAAGGTGACTTTTGAAGAACAACATTGGGAGGTGATCTGATGACAGACTCACATTTAGAGCGCTCGATATGGAGTGGACCAGAACTGGATGGAGTAGAAGTAGAAGGAGCATCAGTAAATTATTTCTCCATCATCTACTTAGATTTGGTTTGATAGTCCTTAGTTTGAGTAGTGATCGAGATAGGTGATGAACCTTGCATCATGAACACATGAAAACCTGAGGAAGCAAAGGACTAAGTTTGGTCTACCAACTATGTCTGCTTTGATGGAAAGGGTTGTTTTAAGACAGTCGGAGTCCCTTTCAGAAAGCGACTAACTTCAAATCATTGGGGATAATATTTAGTGTAATTATCCTCCTCAGAGATGAGGCAAGGATACTTCGACTTTCTTCGAGAAGCATCATTAGCAGATGATTTAGGAAGGTATGGTTTAGGGGCATCAACTTTGGCCTTACCTTTTCTCATCTAGAGGCCTTATCTACTTCAGCATACTGAACATCATGTACCTCAGAGGTTTTACCAGGACTGGATGAATTTTTGGAGGGAATATTAGAACCAGTGTTCGAGACAATTTTTTTCTTCGAACAGGCCTTCACAGAAGTCTGAGACATGGAACCAATCACATCATCAACAGGTGGTGTATCTAGAGACTTTTATGTTGTCATATCTGATGATGGTCTTGTAGCATCAGGTAACATCTCCTACAATGTTCCATATTGTGAAAATACCAAGTATAAATACTAGGCACAGGCAATAGCTTGTTCTTCAGTAACACATCCACCCATAGCTATGTCCTTAGAAATTTTACTGGCAAACGATTTTGTGAACCATTTTGTCAACAACTCATTAGTAATCTCAAACTTGATGAGGAAACTCCGACGTCTCCATTCATGTATATGATTAGAAATGTGGGTTGTGGCATCTTTCATAACGGACGTAAGAAAATGAGTGTCAGTTTCATATCGATTTGACAATTTTTAAATGAGTGAGGAAAGCCATAGCGAGAGAGTTGAAGTCACCATAGGTACCTCGAGGCAATTCGATATACCATTTAGTGGAAACACTTGTGAGAGGGATCCAAGTGGATATGGGTGGCCACCCGCCAATTCCACTTGGACCCCCACCATTGCTTCTTTCAGTTTTTCAATTTCCTTAATTATAGCATAGTTTACAATTTTTAGCAGTTTTTTGGGTCCTAAACTTTCAGAGCCGTTTTGAGGCCCTAAACAACGTTTTTTTGGGAAATCTACCACCAACTATTTTCTCTCTAAAATCATCTTATCTGTCATAGTCCTCGAAGAGATCTTTCCAATAGGCTATCATGCGTGTCAAACGAAGATAATATGACCAAGTCGCAACCCCAAGAAGTTGGCTATCGAAGTCACCCCAAAGGGGCCCATAAACTCTTGGTGTTACATCTCCTCAGGTTAGGGTTTTGGTTGTTTAGGGTTTGCTATTATTGTTCAATAATAAAAAGGCCCTTGAGCCTCATTGTAAGATAGTTTAGAGGCATGTATCCACTGCATCTCTTCTCAGAGATAAGCTACCATCATCCTAGATGGTTTATTTCCATTCCTGTTTGTAAGCATATTTCAATATTTTACATTAATGAAATGAAGTATTATTTGCACTGCATCTCTATGTTTATGGTTATCTCTATAATTTGTTGCATTCCTATTTAAATCCAAATCAGTGGTATCAGAGGGGTCTACTTTTCTTCTCTGTTTTTATTTGCATGTCCCCAACGTGGTTGGGATATAAGGACTTAGGGCTTGAACTGGTCGAACCTTTGCAAGACCAACCTCGCAAATCCCGTCAGCCTCCCATGGCGGATGGAAAGAAAGATGAGGGGGTAGGAGATCCTATCAAAATCTTGCTCAAAGAAGCCCTCAAGCATGAGAGGAAAGAGATGATGGACAACTTTGCCAAAATCCTTCAGTTGCTAACCAGGGGCGACGCATCGGCTTCCAACAACAACTCTGGAAATGCCAAACCGTTTAAGGTACAAGTTAATTTTGGAATCCCCATATTCGAGGGTCAGATAGATGTAGATGTCATTGATAAATGGTTAAATGTGCTAGAGGGTTATTTTTCTGTTCATGATTTTTCCAATTGAGAAAAGATTATTTTCTCTCTTCTCAAATTAGCCCCCTACGTCAAGGATTGGTGGGAAACCTAGTGCGAGCAGAAGGATGAAAGTATAGGCTCACTATTTTTAGCTATACCCACTTGGAATTCCTTCTAGGATGCCATTAAGGAGTAGTACTACCCTATTTGAAGCTAAGAGGATCAATACATAAAGTGGACCACGCTACGGCAAGGAAGGCACCAAGACATGCCAGAGTTTACCAATATTTTCCATACCCTTCACACAAAGTTGGGTATCAAGGATATAGAGAATCATTTGATACTCAAATATTGTGGCTGCCTACACAAGTACATCTAGGAAGAAATAGAATTCCTAAACATCTCCTCACTTGGCACGACATACCAGTATTCCGTCAATGTCGAGGAAAAGTTTAAACAAAAGAAGTGAGAATTTGGATCTATGAATTTGAAACAAGGGAAAGGTGACCCCAAACTGCAAAACAAAGGACAAAGACAAAGTGGGGTGGCCCAAGACAACCCGTCAAAGCTGCAAGCAAAGAACAACGCTGTCAAGCACAAAAAGAACACTGGAAAGTGGTGTGAGTTCCATAAGAGCTCCACTCACAACACAAGTGAGTGTCAGGCCAAGCAGTCACTAGTGGTTGAGCTAAAGGTTTCAGAATCAGTTGCATGTTCTGACTCTAAGTCAAAACCTGATAATGGGAATGACAAAGTGAAGCAGATTATTGATGCGAAACCAATGCCACCATTGCCACCATGAAGATCTAGAAGGAAGAACCTAAAGTTCCAGAAGAGGAGGAGCGTCTCTTCCACTCCCAGATGTGGGTAAAGGGCTCCCCACTACAATTCATTATCAACAGCGGGAGCCAATAGAAACTCATTTTGGTAAAGGTCATGAAGCGGTTGGGCTTACCGACCATAGCACATCCATAACCCTACACCATCGGGTGGCTTCACCAAGGACAGGATCTTCGCGTGAGGCCAGTGTCACCTTCCATACAACATCAAGCCCTTTACAGATGAGGTATTGTGTGGCATTGCTCCCTTGAAGTTTGTGATGTATTATTAGGAAAACTGATCCGAATGGAAAATGGCCCCTTGTATTGGTTATCTATGGTACTCATCCACCCATATTATTCATTGACCCATGGAATTTACCCATGGCATTGTAAATGGCATCCGCCCGTGGTATTGTAAAATCCACCCATGGTATTCATTCACCCATGGTATTGACCCATGGTATTGTAAATGGCATCTGTCCGTGGTATTGTAAAATCCACCCATGGAATTCATTCACCCATGGAATTGACCCATGGTATTGTAACTA
>APFE030213083.1:142244-174313 GCA_000404065.3 Pinus taeda | reverse complement strand
GCGGATGCCATTTACAATGCCATGGGTAAATTCCATGGGTCAATGAATAATATGGGTGGATGAGTACCATAGATAACCAATACAAGGGGCCATTTTCCATTCGGATCATTCTGCCTTAGGGGGAATCTGTTACACAGTATTTTGTCAAACCTCCTGCACTTCCCTACGACATGCCATAAAGTGCCTAAAACATGATCATTATATAGTATACTCATCTGTGTACACAGTTCAGATCCCTCCTTTAACTTTTCTTGGAAAATATCTGGAGCTTTCCCTGAATAAATAGCTCTTAAAACCCTAAAATGAAGATTGTCACCCTTATCAAGCTCAAAACTGCAATGATCACCTATTGCACTATGTTAGGGTAGCGATGGCATCACTTTGTTCCCTTGCATATCTGCGATGGTCTCAAAAAGGAA
The DNA here is from genome assembly GCA_000404065.3 of Pinus taeda. Classification (NCBI taxonomy): domain Eukaryota; kingdom Viridiplantae; phylum Streptophyta; class Pinopsida; order Pinales; family Pinaceae; genus Pinus; species Pinus taeda. The sequence goes on along the minus strand of APFE030213083.1, from coordinate 173,894 downwards.
GTTTTCCCAAATAGGATGAGAAGCTTCGTGATCTAGAAGCTTCTAGAGTGGCGAGTACGAGGTGATTCTGCATAGATGAGGTTCAATCCTCCTAATTTGACCTCTTGGTCTCATTCCTATGAGCTACCTCCTTGATATGTGGGCCAAATCCTATCTTTAGAGAAGTCCTGACTCCCTCTCCCAGTTTATAAATTCCTCCTCTACCATTCCCAAATGGTTGGTCTATGTCCACTTTCGCCCATATGTTGAGCTTGTGCTTAAAGGCAATTCATTAGACGTGGAGAAGGAGTGTTTAGAGAGTTTCTTGGCTTGGACTTGGATTACCACTCAAGGAGAGCCTTTCAAAATCAAGGCTATGGTTGTAATATTCCCTTTATTCTTTAAATAATATACAACTGTCAGTTCATCTTCCTAAAATATATATGTTCATGTATATGTTAGCTTGGCATTCATTGATTAACTAAGTAGGCTATTATTGGATTTTCTATTGGTTTTGGTATGCTTTGTTGTCTCTTGATCACTTGTGTAGGTACATAAGCACTCAGAGAAGAAGGAACAAGTTCATGACACAAGTGGTTTGAGGCTCTCAACAAAGGAAATCAGAATAACATCAGAACGAGGTAGGTTATCTCTCTCATTCGATTTTTCAGTTTTAATCTAGGAAGATGTCTAGTTGATTGTCACTTCAGTTTCTAGACCCACTCATTGGGCTAGATGGATCATCTCTATCCACGAATAGAATTAACCTTATGAACACTTCTCCTTGATTAGCTTATCCATTTTTTCTTCCATAGCTTTAATCTAGGCACCTTGCTCTACTTGCAACTTTAGCATCTCTTTCTTTTGTGGCTTTGTCTCTCCAAGTTATTTAGTCTAGGTGTGTTCTACTATTGGCAACTTCAAATGCTTATTTAATGCTGCAATATCAACATTCTTCTTTCTGATTATTTCATCTATAGCTTTTGCATTTTCTAGATCAAGGCCTCCTTTCACTACCAATTCCTCCAAGTATTTGATTCTAGTATCTTTGGCCAATGAGGAGACTTTCTCCAATTTGAGTTGAGACTGCACATTATTTAGAGTAAGTTGTATTTTTGAGTCAGTAATGGTATTTTGAGTGAAATTTGAGTATACTGTCTCTCTTGCCTACCTGTGCATATCAATTTGATCCAAAGGATGGACATTCTTTGCCTCAAATTTGAAAGTGGTTTGTTTAAAATCTGTTGTTGATTTTGGATCGGAGACCTAGGTCTATAAGAATTCCATATGCATTCTTCCTTTTTCTGTATCATATGTTGAGATGTGTCTGTGCTAAATGGAGGAGGACAATTTTCTGAAATGAGTTGATATGTTTTCATGGATGGCCTCATTTCTTTGCTACATTTCCTTGTATCTATGAAAATGTCCAACTGTTTCTGCTCTGTAGAAGTTTTAGGTGTTTGAGGGACAGTAGCTAGAATATCTTTTGTAACTCAGCAAGATGATGAAGATTCTACAATTCCACTGTGTAGCTTGAAAGTCTTAAAAAATGAGAGCACAATAGTGCCTTGAGTGTCCTCCAATGATGGAAATTCTATCTTAGTCTCGGAGCCAGCTTTAATTTTCTTAGTATATATTTTAAATTCCTTATCTAACACTTCAATGACTGGAGAATCAATCGTCCTTTACTCTCTTATCTATTTTCTCTTTGGGTATTGGAGTATTTGAAACTGTCTTTGAAAGTACCTACTCCTCAGCCTCCTGCAATGTGTTTTCCACCCAAGTGTGTTGGGTCATATACTTTTCAATTTCAGGCCTCTATGTGTACACATATGGTGTAGTTTTTTGTTCTACTCTCAACATGGAAATTAACCCAAAGGGGTCATAAGACCAAGTGAAGCTGAGAGGAAATTTCATTTGTTTTAGTAGGAGGTCTACTTCATCTCCTGTTGCTCTACTATTGCAAATAAATGGTCCAACTTGTGTCTTAATCCTGAACTAGGATTTCTTCTTGGCTGTCACAAAATGAATATAGTTAGAATGAATTATTTGCCTGATATATTCCAAGGAAAATATCCTCATGGGAACATATTTAGGCAGTTTTTATGGTGACAGATCCAAACCATACAGACTAATCTATGTGAATGATTGGTAAAGATGCCAATCTCCTATTTTAACTTATTCACCGAGTTGCAGAACCTTTTGAATTTCTTCACTAATCCTTGGAACCTATCATCCACTTAACACACAAGTGGCTAGATATACAAATTGATCTATAAACTCTAAAAATTTGTATTCTTGTGATTGTTTTTTGACTAAGGATGCCGAGAAAAAAACTAATTGTGGTTTGCCCAACTGATCTAATTTCTGCATTAAGAATAAAAACTTATGTGTTTGGAAAAATAGAAACATATATATGAGAATGGATGAATATTTTAACACTCCCTCAGTTAAAAACTGAAGGAATTGTTCATGAATTATATTTAATAAGAAGTGACCATAGTCAAAGGGAACTAATGATCCTTCTTCTAAAGAAAGAGTGGATAGAAAGCCAAGAATAGGCTTATCTACCCACTTATCTGAGTAGTAACCAAGAATGGAAGACGAAGCATAAATACTTTGTCTTTTCCTTTGAGGGAACATAAAAGAGGGATATGGGGGATTTTTCTTAGGGAATTGGGAATCTCGAGGGAGGAATATTTCAGAGATGGCATCTCTCTCAGGGAATGTTAACTTCTGGCAGATCTATCTAAGAGATTCAATGGAGAAAGGGGAGAGACAATCACAATGGGGAACCTCCAACATTTTATTAATGTTGTCAGCTGTGATGTTGAAGAGAATTTCACCATTTGGGGAGATAATTTCCCTCTTGCTTGCAAGGTAAGAGGTTACGCATCTCAAGAAAAATTCAGGAAAATGATAGGATTGGGGAATAACAAATAGAAGGACTTTGGATTTCCAGAGATGTATTTCATCAGATTGATCAAGGAATTTATCTTGGAAGCAACAATGCAATTTGAACAAGTCCAATTCACGTTGTGTTTCAATGATTTTATAATCTCAATCTGGCAATGGGGTATGATCTAGATTAATAGGGGTATTGAGCATCAGACTGATCGTAGGGACAATTTTAGGTACCCTGGTGGTTTGCAGGATGAGAATAAAATACTACAACAATAAGAAATCATTGTGCATCCAATAATTTAGGAAATTCAGAGTGGTAGACCACTGGCGATTGATGAATGATAGGTAGTAGAAATGTTGCGGAAATAGTTACAGTACAAAGAGGAGGGAATTCTATTGAACATCGATGAAAAGAAAGTGTGATCAGAGTGTGAAATTCTATATTTATTTGCAGTGAAATTGGCCTTAACCATTGACTTAATGGTTGCTTTAGGCACTAAACTCCTGTAATGGCATGGATAAATGGATAGGAGATTAATGAGGTTGGGATAGTTTTAGACATGGCAGAAGGGGGTTGGGGGATAAGTGGATCAAGACCATTGGTGAGAATGAAGGGACATGGGGTGAGGTGGCATGATGGGAGTGGTGGCCATGATAGGATGTGGATACAATGTTTGGCGGGAAGGAAATACCACTTTTGGAGAAGGGGTGCGATGGTATCTATTTTAAGGGGGGGGCTCCGAGCTCACCTTGTGGTGCCACATCGGGGGGTGGTAAAATGTTTTATGAACTCCCCTCCTATCCTTAAAACTTGTTGCTTTGGGGGGGGGGGTCCAAACTCCTTTATGGGTTGTTGGATGCATGCTGGGAATGATCGAGTGGTGGTGAAATGCAGGGATGTTAACACTAGAGGGCCCCACCACATCTTTTTGGTGTATAAAACATAACCCAAAGTGAGAAACTTTGGATAATTAAATACTTGAGAAATATTACATAAAATCCTCATTTACCTATCCTAATGCTATAAAGGTGAATGTGGGTGCATTTAAGTGTGCAAAACCCCTTCAACTTTTATTCTGAGATATAAATACTACTTATTTCAAGCTCAAAACTAATCTGATTAACTCAATTAATTTAGATTAAACACATAAATAAGCATTACCCACCTACTTCTACCTATCTAATCTTAACCAAGATTAAACTATTGGGTTAAGCTATTCACTCTCACCTAATTGACATAAATTGAAAACAACTTGAGCATGATTAAACTGTATGCTTCAAGCAGAAAGGGATTGTGGCAGTTTAAGCAAGCTGCACACAATTTCATCTATTTATTCTTTCACAAAGCTAGAAGGCTAGTAGTGGCACTTAAACTCGCATCACTTTCAAGTTTATTCATTTATTTGTGGGGTTCATTTATCATTTATTTTATTTTCTTTTATTTTCTTTTTGTATTTTTTTCCATCTTTTCAATTTTTATTTTCACTTTTCTATCTCTTTTGTTTTTTGGGAAATCATTTGCATGAAGCTATATTATTTACAATGTGAAATATTGTAAGCAAATACTCAATGATCATTGATCCTATAGATTATAGGACCCTAACAATGGCTCCAGATGGGGATGGCATTTCCTGATGAAGTGTCAAGAACACCGTAGACCAATATAATTGAGCCCTTATCTTCAGTATTTAATGCATCTGATTTTTTTGTTTCCTATAGTTACGGTGGAAAAATGTCTCAATGCTTAAGGCCTTCTCCATGGGATTCAAATTTGAGATATAAACTACCTACTCATGACAATACAAAAGTAAATGGTATTAACAATGATTATGAGAAAATACTTTGTTAATCTTGAAGGTAGTTGAGAAAGGTTGAGGCTTCCTTGCTTGAGTCTAATACTTATTCTCCTTTTGAAATAAAAAATGACATTTATTTGGTTTCATCCCTTTTATCTTGATTGGTTTACTTAGGGATTCCAAGGTGGCATTCACTTCCTGTTTAGTGTTCCCCTATGAAAGGCTTGCCTATTGTTCTTTTCTCCTCCTTTTGGGAGGTGTAGAAGGTTCCCTAAAGGATTCTTTTTTCTATCTCTAGTTTATCCTCTTCCCTCTTCTCTTACTTCTCTTCTTATTTTTCTTCCTCCTTCTCCTCTTCAGTCACCACTTCTGTTGAACTATGCCTTTTGGTATCTTCATTCTCTGGTAAACCTTGGGCTTGAGTCTCAATGAAAGCTTTGCTATCGATTTCCACAAAATCTATCCATGACAAAAAAAAATTCATATTCTCTAGAGAATCTATGACAATGAGCCTTATGAGCCCTTATTGAGAAATGTATTTTTTTTCCCTTATCTCACCCTTTATCTCATTTCCACTATGGACTAAAGAAGGAAGTGGGAAACACTTAGGCTTCTTGGGTTATGTAGTTCTCTTTGGAATCTTAGCTCATAAAGTAGCCTAAGCTGATAGGAATAAATAACATTGATCCTCTCGTCACAAGATATGTATTTCAAAACATGATAGGCTACTTCATCCCATTGGTATGGTAGACTCTAACTTCTAACCCCATTTGTATCTTCACTTGGTTTGTATTTAGGGAGGAAGAAATTATTTTTGGTTTTGATAGCCTTTTTCTATCCTCCTTGATCCACCTTACTCATAGGGGAAATGTGGTTACACTGTTATTGATTTCTACAATTAAGTGGATGAAAAACCCCCTCACAATAGTGGTGGAACTAGCTACCCCTTGATGATGGAGGGATATTGCAAATTCAAGAGTAATTTCATAATAAAACCCCTTGAATTTCTCAAATAACTCCATCCACCAATGGTTTGTGAATATGTCTCTGATAGCAAGGTGTTGGTAGGTCATTGATGAGTCTATGGAATCTTTTTTGTTAAAACAACCTCCCATGATCCCTACTATATATTTTTCAAAGTTTTATAGGGGAATTTACCGTCAATTATCAATTTCTGAGCACCCTAGTGTTCTAGAGCAGAGATGAGAGGAATAGTTATATTTTGTTGATCATAGGAAGATAATTTTCATGCCCAACTGAAAAGAAATTCATCCTACTACTATCATGCTTATCTTATAAGAAATAATTAGGCTTTCAAATTCTCTTTACTTTCATGATTTTGCTACAGGTTACTTCTATGGAAAAAATATGAACAATTCCATAGGAATTTGTGCATGGGAGGTGAGGAAAATTTGTACATACCCTTCCCTTGGAGGTACCTTCATGAATATAGGGTTTTGCAGGAAGAATTACACAAGGTTGAGTTGTTTTCCACCTCTCAGGATAATGTTGTAGCACTCAGTAAAGATCCGATAACACATGTTATGTATCTTATAGGAGCTAGCCTGAATCTATAGAAGCTATTATTTGGCATTATAGTTTCTATATGGTAGCCTATGGGACCCCTGGAGTAGATAGCTCACCTCCCAATGATCGTAGTGGGTATCATTACTTTTCCTGGAATGAGACTTTAGTACAAATGACGCTTAAGCCTGTGCTTTATTCCCTTTGTGGTTTGTTGGTGGGGTTAGCGTGATGTATTAACTAGCCCCCACCTACCACATTCACAAGTTCTCCATAGACCCATTGGCCCTCTCCTTGTTATTATCACCTTCTTACTTTTTTCATTTTCTCCATGTGTGATGAGAGAGAAAGATAAAATCACTTAACTATTTGAGGGTGGTGAAGGCTATTGTCCACCTTTAACCTAAAAGACATCCTTCCTCATGCATTTGAAACATTTTTAGACTACTCTACACTTAAAACAAGAAGTTAGGAGTATTTCATACTTGTGCCTTCCTGATAGTATTTGCTTGTGTGTTGATCACTTGATTTTTGAATGTTTTTTCTAAATATATGTGAGGGTTTCTTTCTTGTCTCCTAAGCTTTCATCCTCTCAAGTTTGTGTCTCCATGCATTTTCTTTTCTTTGATTTTTTTTTTTTTTTTACATATCCCTGATATAATGAAGCTTGAAAATATAGGTTCTTCTGAAGGTGGATAAATGTTATTGTTTGAAGGTGAAAAATGATCCTATAATAGCTACAGAGGCTACTCTAGTTGCTCAAGATCAAATAAATGACTCTCCAATGCCTTCATGATGATTAGTTATTCAATCTTATGCTTTAGTTATGGTCCTATAGGGCTTGTACATACTGCTACAAGATTGTGCGTATTCTTCTAGAATTCATACAAACCCTTCTATGATCAGAATTTCCTGCAAAAAATGCCTCTAAAAACACTGATAATTCATGATCATCTTGTTTTCATGAGTTAGAGGAATTTTCTATGGTGGAAAGGGTGGAAGAAGGGGTGAAAAGGAGTATTTTTATGTACTGAAGTGAAAATTTGGGTGGATGAGAGGCCGAGTGGTGTGCAAAATGGATGATGATGGTGTGGTAGACCCCTCCTCTTGCTCCTAGATGAAAAACACAAGATTTGAACCCTATTTATATACTAATCACAATCATGTAGTGAGTCTAGGAGAATCCTATAGAAATAAAAGACAATAATATAACAATTTAGTACTGAGGCATAATTGAGTTAGAAAGGTCATTTGGTCATGGAGGAACCTGGGGAAATCAATGGAATGATGGAGGACATCCAGAGAGCTAGTATGAAGGATTGGAAAGTGAGGTTTTGAGGTTGTCTCCATGTCTATTATCCTCCTTGGACTATGACTGGACCCCTACAAAGAAAACATGTTAGAAAAAGTGATGTAAGGTATCCCTTCCTTTTCCTTTTTTTTTTCTCTTTTTTTTTTTTTTCATTTTCTTCTTTTTGAGACCTGCAGGCTGCCTCAAAGGAGCTTTTCGACCTACAAGACTACCCCAGGTGCCTTAAAAGAGGTTTTCACTTAGGGGTCATTTATTTTTTCTTATCTTTTGATCTTTTAACTCTTGGACTACCTCATGGAGGTTTTCAGTGGTAGAGTTTGCCTCAAGTGCGGTTTTCGCCCAGGAATTTTATTCCATTTTTCCTTTTTTTCTCTCTCTTTTTGTGTTTTTTTCTTTTTATTTATGTTGATCAAAGTTCGATAAATTGAGATCTTTGAGACCCTCAATTAAATTCAACTCCTTACTTATTGAATTGGTAAATGTTTCCTTTGACAAATGCCTCTTGTATAGATTTCATCGATAACCATTAACTAAAAGTGGGATTCCTTCTTCATCAATTGTTATAATTTGGATAGAGCCATTCTCTTGACATTTTTCGATCAGATAAGGACCTAACCATATTGCCATCAACTTCCCCTTGAAATTATTGAATCTGGAATCATACAAGACAACCCAATCACCCTCTTGGAAGGCTCTTTATTTGATGTTTTTATCATGCCAAATCTTCCTCTACAATTGGACTGCCTTGGTGTGCATGAGAGCCCACAATTTGAACTCATTCACAACATTGAGTTGTTGCAGCCTTTCTTGTTGACATTTGGTGATGTCTAGGTCTAAGTGTATTGTCATTTTTAGGGTGTTGTGATCAAACTCAATGGAAAACAATGCCTTCTTGCCATAAACCAAATCAAAGGGAGTGAAGCTAGTGATGGTTTTCCATGTGGTAAGATAATCCCAAGTGCCATCCACAAGTTTGGATACCCAATCCATTTTGCCGCTACTGACAATTTTAGTCACGATTCCCTCCAAAGCTCTATTTATTACCTCCACCTGCCCATTTTCTTGAGGATGATAGGGAGTGGATATTTTGTGTCGTATATGATGTTGCTCCATGATTCCCTCAATCACATTTTAAGTGAATTGAGCCCCCTAATCAGTGACCAGCTCCCTTGGGAATCCAACCTTATAAGAGATGTTTTCCTTTATAAATTGTGCCACCTTCTACTCTATTGTTTCTCTTACTACTTTTACTTCATCCCAGTTTTTCAAGTAATCAGTGCACACAATGATGTATCTCTTTCCTTTGGATGGGGGATCAATTGGTCCAATGAAATACATGTCCCACTTCTAAAATGGATCAAAGTTCACTTGACGTTGCAAGATAATTTCATCCGTTGTTGTAGGATTTTCCATCCTTTGACACTCATCACATCTAACAGCGTATCTCCTAGCATCTCGGTGTAGAGTAGTCTAGTCGTAGCCAACTTGGAGAATTTTAAAGGTTGTCCTCTTAGAAGAAAAATGGCCCTCACAGGGAACATAATGACATACTAAGAGGGTGTCAAATACCTCATCCTCCCTTACACATCTCCTCAATATCTATTTTTTCCAAATTTGAAGAGATTTCCCCCAATCAAGGTGAAAGGGGCACCTTTTCTAACAATTCAGCTCTTTTGCTTGGACGATAGATTAGGAGGGAATCTCCCAATAACCAAGAAATTTGATATTTCATAAATTAAAGGAGACAATAGTGAAATATAAAAGAGGTTCTCATCTATATTTTGATCATCTATCATGGCCTTATTTTCCATACAAAACATTATGCTAGACAAAAAATCTACAACCACATTTTTCCTACCATGGCTTGTCAACAATGATTAGATAAAAATGTTGCAACAATAATAACCATCTAATTATCCTAGCATTGACATCAAGTTTATTCATTAAATATATAATGGTTGCATAATCAGTATGTACAAATACTTTGTATCCTATGATATAATGCCTAAACTTGTTCAAGGAATGCACAACAACTAAGAGCTCTTTCTCAGTAATTTTGTAGTTAAGTTAAGATTAGATAGGTTATTGTTGATCAAATATATGGCATAGGGCTATTTTTCCTCTACTTTCCCCAAAGCTACCGCTACAACTTTGTCAGATGAATTTGTGTGGATGTGGAAAGGAAAGGCCTTGTTGAGATCCCTTAGAATTGGTGTAGTGGTTAACTTCTCATTCAGCTCTTCAAATACATCTTGACATTTATCTATCCAAAAAAATGTAAATCCTTAGTAAACAATCCAATCAAAGGTCAAGCCATCTTACTAAAATACTTAATGAATCTCCTATAATATCCATCTAGTCCAAGGAAACTTCTAGCATGCCTTTGTTTTTGGGGGATATGGACCCTTTTGATAATGACAATCTTGTTAATGTCAACTTGGATCCCTTTTTCATAAAGGAAGTGACCTAGGACAATCCCTACATTCATAAAAAAATTCACACTTTTTGAGATTTAGTGAGAGATTAATTTCAATTCATTTATTTAAAAATTTACATCAATAAGAAAGAGCTTCTTGGAAATCATTCCCATAAAGAGTGAAGTCATCCATATACATTTCAACAGTTTCATGAACAAGATCAACACAAATACTAAAAAACGTCCTTTGGAAGGTAGCAGGGGCATTTCACAAGCCAAATAGAAGGAATCTATAAGTAGAGGTCCCCCATGGACATGTGAAGGTGGGATTGTCTTGATATTTAGGGCTGATATGGATCTGATTATACCCACTACATCCATCCAATAATGACAAGAACTTCGTCCCTGCAAGACCATCCAAAACTTGATCAATGAAAGGAAACAGAAAATGATCCTTCTTTGTAGCCTTTTTGTGTTCCCTGTAGTAAAATTAGATCCTCCACTTCCCATTGTTCTTGTGTATTATAGCAATAGGGGACACCCACTCATTATCTAAATGGGGTAAGTAAATCATACATCCAAATGCATTTGCAATTATTCTTTCATAATGTCTTTAAGGGTAGGTTTGATTCTCCTCTAGGGTTGGTGCACATGTTTACATCCATATCTAATGTAGATATGATGGGTACAAACTAATGGATGAACCCATTTAGTCTCCTTATAGTCCTAAGCAAAAGCATAAAGATGTTGTCTTAACATAGTGAGAAATTGATCTTCGTACTCTACTAAGAGGGAAGGATTCATTTTTGGGGATTTACATGGAATGATTTCCACAGTATTAGTGTGATCTTGATTAGAGATAGTAATGAATAGTTTGGCTCATGGGTTGTTCTCAGATTTCCCTAAGGATTCCCCTAAACTCTCATCAATTGAAATAGTAGCAGAATTTTGGTTCTGTAAAAGGTTATCAGTAAGGTCATCCTCATCTAGTTGTTAGCTTCATATAGTAGTGTCTAATGTACAAATTGGGTAGGGGGATGACTAATAAAAATCTTCCTCTTCTTCTTCCTCTACCCACAAAGGAAAGTCATTTTAAATAAGGGGTTGAGAAGGGGGGTATAATAGAAGCTTCCTTGTGAGGTGCCCATTTTTAGTTGTCATGTTTCCAACTCCACAACTGATGTAAGCATAAATTGTGGCTAACCAAGATCTCCCTAAAATGAGAGGGTATCCATTATTTTTTTTTTTCAATTGTTGGAAAATGAAATATGTGGGGGCCTTACATGAGTCATTGGAGACCATCACATCCCAAAAAACTCCCTCAAGGGCTATTGTGGATCTATCTACAAGATGCAACATTGTGGTGGTCTTTCTCAAGGCTCCTTGGAGGTTGAACTTCAACATAGTTTCCTTGGAAATCACATTGATTGCACCCCCAAGATTAATCAATGTGTTGGAGACTATAATACTATTAATAAGAAAATATACTACTAAGATCCAAATACTTTCAGGGGATGACCTTTCCAACTGTTACAACAGCCAACTACCCAACAACATTGATAGTGGGGGCATATATTTTTATTCTTCCAAGGTTTTTGAAAAGCTCCTCCCTAATAATATTCTTGTATATGGGAACATATTTCAAGGCCTCGAGAAGGGGTATTTTAGCACAAAGGCTCCTCAATTCTCCCAGAAGTTCAACCACTTATAGGGTATGTTGTTTAGAGTGGACCAACCTTTCAAGATAGGGAGGTTATTGGCTTGTGGGGCACTATGTTCCTTCTCTTCTTCAAGACATTAAGTTGGAGAAGGTGGTCAAGAATTTGAAATTACCTTACCAAACCTAAGGTTGATCTCTTGGATCTCCACATGATAGGTATGATAAGATGTTTCCCCATTATAGACCTATGGGGCTTGCTTATTGTTTAGGTTTGAACTGGGTTGGGTAGGCATATAATGTTACTTTGATGGATTATTGTGGGGTAGTTGTGGTTGAGGTGGAGGAGGTGGAATTAAGGAAAGTGGTTCGGATGCTTGATGCCTCCATCCTTGTGAATGGTTTCCCCATTGAGGAGGTCGATATTGATATGGCTAAAAAGGCATCTTTATAGGCTAAGGAGGATAGTGAGGATAATAATACCAAGGAGAAGGCATGGACCAAGGTGAGTGGGTTGGAGGATACTGAAGTTGAAAGGTTTCCCTTTGATTTGGATTGGAAGAAGGATAGTGTGCACCTTGGATTCGTTGTTGATATGGTTGAGGGCCTTGTGGCCTCCTTTGTTTAATAAAACAAATATTCTCCACGCCACTCTCTTCCCCTTGATATACAACCTTTATGCCTAAAAGAGAGGGTAACTTATCATTTTTATGGTTATCCTTACAAAAAAAGCATACTCATATAACATTTAGTGGGCACTCATTTCTAGGGTGCCTCTTGGTGCAAAAGATAGACAATGCCCTTTTTTCCTCCTCTTGCTTCCTTTTTATTTGCATGGCATCCATTTGTAAGGAAACTTTATGCAAAATCTCACTCTTAAAATATCCTAGCATACTCTCTATTTCATGTTTGGTGGTTGAGGTAGAGGGAGAAGAGTTGACCAAGCCTTCACTAGAATGATCCTTGCAATATTATCTTCCTTGCAACCCTAGAATGATCCTTAAATACTATCTTGATCTCTTCATAAGTTAGTTTTTAAATGTCTACACTAGACAACACATTAAGGGCCACTATTAAATCCTCCCAAATCCCCTAGAGACATAAAATATTCAAGGATTATTGGTCAATGTTACCATTAGATCCTCTATAGTTGAGTTGGAATATTCCTTCATAATCCTCTAAGGATTCATCTAGCCCTAGGGTCATTCTGAGAATCACCTCTTTCATTTCCCTTGATCTACAATAGTACCTATATTTCTAATTAAAAGTTTGTTGCATTTGAGTCCAAGTGGTGACGTCGCCTCCTTCCAATCTCATGAACCAATACAAGGCTACATCCTTAAGGGTAGAAGGAAGCAACCTTAGTTTTTTCTCATCAGAAGTGTAATGATAGCTTCTACAAAGCACAAAAAAGTTGAAAATGATTGTATCAAGGTCATCATAATCTAGGCCATGGAAGTGTGGGAGATAAGTAGGGCTTATATTCTTCATTTTTGCTTCCCCGTTACTTTCCCTGATAGCAAAGAATTTAGTCTACCCGTTTTCAACCATGTTTTGAGTAGATGATGTAGGTTCTTCCTCTCCTATAGGTTGTTCAAATACATTTGTTTGCGCACTTAAAGGATTTTCCAACTCTTCTGTTATCAAGGTACGAGGTTCACAGTCACAAAACAAGAGTTATGGTTGACTACTTGAAGGAGTGGGGATTTTTGGCGAAAAGTTTCTTAGATTATCCCTAATCCTATGAGTCGTGAAATACATGTGTGTTTTCTTTGTATTTTCTTCTTTTTTATTTTTAAAGTTTTCCAAGACAAGAAAAACAGATGCAAAGTGAAATTATATGGAAAAGGAAGCAACCCTAATCAGACGCAATGCCTACTTTGACAACTCCCCAAAAATACAGCCAAAAAATGATGAGCTCTGGTATTGTAACAAGAATGTTGCAACTCCCAGGGCTACTAGCTTTACTTTTTCAACCTAGGATTTGTACAAACCTAACAGGTAACATTGTTGTGTGCATAGTAAATTAATATCTACTCAAGTTTCTTTGAGGTAATGAACCAAACCAAGGTATGCATACACTAATGAATCTTGATTTTGTAGGAATGAAATAATATTGTATAAAAGGAAGTTCTAATCTACTTGCAGGAATGGAAATCTTAATCTATTTGCAGAAATGGGAGTGCTACTCTAATTTTTAGGAATGGAAATGCTAGTCTACTTGCATGAATGTAAACAATAAACTACTTCTATAAATATAAAGGCTACTCTACTTACAGAATGTAAATGTTACATTAAAGGGAAGCCTAGTATCTTTATAAGAAATAATAACGCTTGAAATGGAAATTCTAGATTAGGAAACATAAAAAAAAGGAAAATCAAATCTATCTTGATTAAATTAAATATCCTAAAATAAACCCTCAATCACTGCATTCAAAAGAGATTCTTTTCTAGTAACAATATTCATTGAATGCTTCATAATGTAATCATGTAAATTACCATTGTTCCATCCAATTCATGAACTTGTTTACTAACCCTAATTGCAGAGAGGAATTTCAGTGGTGAAGAGACAATTCATAAGTGGTCTCTAATCTTCCTCAATTTTGGTTTTATAGCCTAAGGGGGGTTATGAAAGGATAGGAGGAAAAATAAATATTTACAGACAATTCTAGTCAAGTTTGCAGAGATTCTACATAGTCTTATAGGATGTTATAGGATTTCTACAAGATTTCCCTATTTTGTTACAAGATAGAATCTGTGAGAATCTTGAGGGGTTAAAAGTTGTTTTGAAGGTGAGGAAGGGTATTTGAAGGTCAAGGAAGGTTGTATGAGGTCCTTTCCAAGCTTAGTACCCCTCATGGGACCGCCTTGAGTAAGGAGAAATGATCATCGTGGCCTTTAAGAAACGACGAATGAACTCTCAATGAAAAATGTTTTTGAAGAATGTGTTGAGGGAGTCAGGAAGGATATGGTGGTATGATGAGAAATGGAAGTGAAAATTATATTCCCTATAATTGAACAGTATGACTTGAACACCACAAAAATTACACAATCTTCTAAAACATCTAGAGCATACAATCATTATCAATTGCCTAAAATTAAACTAAAAGGAAAGGATGAGTTGAATTTTATTCAAGATATTCCTACTCCATGTAAATGAAACCTATCCTTCCATGATTTCCATCACAAGCATCACAACCACACTTCCCATGAATAATTATTAGTAACTCTGCACAGGAAACTTTTTCATTTAAACAAAGCTTGCAAAAAGGAAATATTATTAATCCTACCTACATAAAAGGAATATGTAGAATAAATTGTACAGATGAGACAGTGTAGATTTTCTGGGTTGGGCCCTAACCCAAGGGAAATAATCCCTTTGAAATAAAATCATATTTAAAGAAACAAAATACTTCTTATTTATCTAAAAATGTACTCAAGTGCATCAAAATGAAAATGATAAGTAAACTCTCTTAGACCTAAAAGTCATTATTCTTCTCAAATTTGAAACCTATTGATCTCTTGGGATTATTTATTTATACAAAAATGGTTGAGGGAAAACATCCTTTAAAGGAGGGTTGCTTCCCTCCAAAATCCATAAAATGGTGGATCCAGGTCCTTCAGATCCTCATAATCTTTGATTGCATGAACAGTTAGTAGATCCTCAAACTATAGGTGAGTAAATACATGGGAAAAGTCATGTTGTACATGAGTAAATATAGGGAAAAATCCTCCTACATCTACTCCAGCTACCTCCAACATACCTTTACGTAGTAAATGCACCATTATCCTACACATTTATCTTGTTAGGCCACAATATATGATAATAATGCTTTACTCTTTCTAATAAACACATTATAGTGAAAAAGGTGTTATCAAATGTGAGAAGAGAGGAAAATGTATGCTTAAATATGGACTTAAGGGCCTTGTTATATACCTATTCATGAGGCCCATCATAATTTCCTCTAGGTAAAGCTAAATCTTAGGATTCCCTAGTGGCCCGGGGGTAGAGATGGTCTTCTCTACAACCCCTTAATAGCCTAGGGTAGAGATTTAGCCCTTGGATTCCTGGTCAAGAAGTTATGGAGTCTCCTTTACTTGCTTTTCTAGTTTTGGCAGTGGGTTCTGCATTCCCTTCAATGGGTGAAATCATTGTATTACATGTTTAGGGAGGTACTGAAGTCTCTAAATTCCCTAGAGATTATTAATTGTTAAACACCGAAAGGGTAGAGGAAGTACGGATCTCGGTTCCTTATGTATTTAGTTGACTGCTAATTAGTTGGTGGATCAAAGTGGTAGGATCTTGAGAGTCCCAGTTTCAACAAACAATTGGTTTTTTATTACTTTAGAAAGCCACTTCAATCTCTGTAATCTGGCTCAACAGTGACAACTACATGTAAGGTAAAACAAAAATTGTCTATGGTTGGGTGGATAGTTGTTGTTCTTGATTCAATTTCACAACTCCAATGTGAATTAAAGATAAGTGTTTTTAAATGCATTCCTTGTTATTGAGTTCATGTTGGACTATTAAATTGAGAATACAACCATTGCATGAATTGTTAGGGTTTCCTACAATAGAAGGGAAATAAAGTCGTGATGCATATTTTCCTTGTGACTATGATTTTACATTAATGTTTCCACGTAAGGAATTTGGATTTAAATTCACATCCTAATGTTGGTTGAATGAAGAATAGTTGGTCTTCCTAAGATTGAAAGTATTGAATCTCTAATGAATGGTTTTAGCTATTATGGTTTTTTACTTATGCCTTCCTTGCAGGAATTACATATATGAGTATATCTGTGTTAGCATTGGGTGTTCTTGTTGATAAAATTGTGTTATTGGATACTCAATACCTTTTATAATTTCTTGGAAGAATTTTTAAATTCTATGTGTGTGTTTGAATATGAGTCACAATGATTTTTTCCTTAAGGGAATATATGAATGTTTGTGTGTGTTTGTGAGATTTAAAGAAATTAATGATTGGAATGCATTATTGCCATCAATGTGTGTATGTTATGTGTATCACTAGTAACAACAAGATTGTGTATTTATGTTTCAATTGAGGAAGTTGGCTAGGTATCTCATGCTTGATAAAGGGCACTAAGATTCATGTTTTGTGTGATTTAATATTCTAGTTTCCTCATCTTATTATTTATTACATTCGAAAAATAATTTGTTGCTAATCCCAGTTTCATTGTTTCTAAACTCGAGAAGGATAATTCCACTTTAAATTTCAAGAGAGAGAGATCCCAGGTGAGCCACGTAAGAAATTTAAGAGTGTTGGATAAGTCCTAGAGTTGGGGCCAAAACTTCTCAGAGCCATTGCAATTGATATTTGGACTAAATCCCTTAAGAGCAACTTATAACTTATTATGGGCATGGCCCCACTAAAATTGGCCCTTCACACTTTAACTCTCAACTCACATGACCTTTCATTGGTGATAAAGACCTTGGAATCTTGGATTTCAATGTTTTGGGATGTAGGACATTTGTGTATGCCCTTAGTTTATTCTAGGATAGTTTTATTTTACATTATGTTTCTAGATGGGAAAAAGGGGTTCTTGTCACCTGTCATGCTTTATATTATGTCTCTATTCTTTGACTTATCAACACCAGAGAAAGAAAGTACTTTCATTACTTAACAGAAGAAAATTTTGTCATTTTTTGACAAAGATGTCAGCCTCGACAACTAAACAATTAGTCTTTAGAGTTTATTCCAAGGATTTTTCTTTGAGATGATGTGGTGTTGGAGCCCAAGTGTGTACTTCGATTAATTAGAATATTACATGTAAAACACACATGAAAATGCCAAATGAAAATGTAAAATGAAATGCAAAATACATATAAATGTAAATGCACATGGGATGTAAACGAAATGAAATGTAAATGCCATGTAAGGTGCACTTCATTTGGATGGAAAATTAGTTGTTAGATATTTTTTTTTTAAATATGTCCTCTTAGGTTTAGGATTAGGGGTTTTTGTATGGGGTATTGAATGAGAATTGAAAGTATTTATTTTTGTTAGAGGTTTGTATAGGGTCTTGGAGTGTCAAAGGATATATAAAGGCTAGAAATCTCTCTTCCACCACAACAAGGAGGATTGCATATTATGTGAATATGTTGATGTCAATAGAGGAATATAGATTCTAGTTTATTTGTTTATTTGCATTATGTTGTGTGTGCAACAGTATGTGTGTAAGAACTTATTGGTTTGAGTTTTTTTTAGCTTCATTTTACTGTTTGCGTATGTTTCTGAGTTAAATTTTTATACTGATATTTCTTCTTGTTCGTCCTCCTAGACATAGGGTAGAAAACGTTTCCCAACAAATTGCTCCAGCATGGAAAAGCCTGGTTCCTTTCATTAGTTAGGTGGAAACAACAATGGAGAGAAGCCCAGGTGGTTGAAAATGTGGTCAAATGGAGGTTGTGGGCCTAACCAACCTACAACTTCAAGAAGATTGGAAAATCTGTAACCACACAAATGGAAATCTTTTTGTTCTAGAGATGGAGGTCGATAAGCTTGTTGGTTATTTCCATTCTTGGGAAGGTTGTGTTAACACCTAAAAATGTTGCCTAGCCATTTCTTACTAGGTGGATCAAAATATACCATGTAGGATTAATGTTACCATGGTAAAACCCACTTTCACCATAGGAAATAATTTAGTAAGGAATTTTTCTAAATTTTTTCTTATTAAAATGCAAAAAACCCATGAGAATAATTAATTGAATCATTATTGATTTAATATTATCTAGAAATAATTATTAAATGATTATTTGATAATTACCTCTTATCACTTTTGACTTAATTACCTTGGAATAATTAAATAAATCACTATTTATTTATTGTTCTTTATCATTCCCTATTTTCCTTTGGACATAATTGTTAAATCATTATTTAACAATTATTTCAAACCATATTTTTCTTAATTCTGACAAAGTGATTAATAAATCAGTTTTAATTGTTAATTACCCATTTGATAAATAAATATATTTCACCATTTTGAAAATATTTTCCCTCTCAAAAAATATAATAAAATATTCACAATGCTTAGATTTTGACTTGGTCAATAATATTTTATTATTTTCCAATATTTTGTTATAAATAGATAGTTTTCTCTCCATTCTTCACCATGACCATTTTCATCCTCCCCATTATTGTCTCATAGCATTTTAGCTCCCATTCCAGTTCAAACATTTTTTTTGTTCATTGCATACCACATATTGAGAGAGAGAAGGATGTTGTTGAAGCAAAAGGTCAAGATGGATCCATCAAATGGAGGGTGATATATAGACACAAGTTTATAAGTTATCCTCATGAGGTGTATCATTTTGATTAATAAAATTCTCCTTTCCATACTATCCATTGGGTAGTTACTCTTTTATTTCTTCTGTTATATCTTTCTATTTACATACTACCTTTTGTTGCATGATTTTTCTTATGTTTTCTTGTAGATCTGAAGCATAGGCAGAATCATATTTTGTTTTTAGGGTTATAAGTCACCTATAACTTAAGCAAGGGATTTTTGCTCACTTGTAGAAAACATTTACACTAACAAATGGCGATTGCACTAGAGTAGTGATTTAGAACCTTGGTGACTATTGTTTCAACTATTTTTAGTGTTTTTCTAGAAATTTTATTCCTCTCAATTTATATTTTTAGATTTCTTCTATTTTCTGGAAAATAATCTATTTTTGTTGGGATTTCGCATCTTTCCATAGATCATAGGTACTAGCTGAGAAGGAGACGACACAATCTAGGTTAGATATTCCAAACGAAATAATTGGGAACATAGTGCACTTTTTGGCTCATTTTTTATGCCCCCTAATGAACTTTTCAATCCTAAATCTATGCTTGGAAAAGCTTTCAGGTTAGAAACTGCATTATATGCTTTTTCCATAAATTTTTTAGTTTTTCCAACTTTTGCTGAGACAGTTACGTGTGTGCCGAGAAGGGTTTATTTTCTTTCCTGAGTCACCCCTAGGCTTGGATCCACTTATTAGTTTCTCATTGAGGAAGGAAAAATCCCCCTACGAACTATAGTACACCTCAATCATTTAGGAAGAGAGTTATTGATTTGAGGAGTCTAGTGTGCAGCAATTTCAATCATTATTTTTTGGTACCTTTTCCAATGTTTTACAACCCTTTTAGAGATGTTTTTAAAACACTTCATTCCCTTTATAATAGTGTATTGTCCTTTCCCTTTAGGATCTCATTACGCATCCTCCCATTTGTAGCCTATTATCTACCATTTTCTATCATTTTCAGATCTATTTGTTTTGTTGGTTTTTAACATCACTTTGTATAGACCTTTTCCTTTAGATCCCAGTCCCTTAGACACTAAATATTTTGCCCATTTGTTTTGTGTCTTTGAGCTTATTTCTTGCCATCATTTTTACTACTTGATTTCCTTCTTGGGTCAGATGGTGCATACTTGAGTTTTTTGTTAATTTTACTATTTATTTTCATTACTAGCTATAGTTTATGCATTTTATTTTCTGCACCATTGACATCGTCAAAACATGCTTAATTAACTCATATGCTTGACAAATTTTTCACGCACACACACCCTAAGAGAATGTGAGATTGGTTATCACTACCAAGCCAATACTTGAAACACTTCACCATAATAATAACTTAACTCAACTAGATTAAGCCCACTTGGACACTAAGGCTTAAAAAATTTTTGTAGTTAGGTATAAGATCAGTGGAATAGGCTTTTGTTGACGATGATGGACCCACCAACATGTAAGGGGATCTCATCGATAATAAGTCCCAATTAGAACTAAAACTGTTTGGTGTGGGAGTCCTAGCAATGGGTCGTATGGTAATGCCTTGACCATGATTTCACACAGAAGGAAGTACAATGCCCCTATTGGTAGCAAGGGTTTGATAGTTTCTTTGAGTCAAGGAAGGTGCATGAGAGGTGAGTGTGCCCCTTGGAAACCTATAATAGTATGCGACTTGGAATGGAACACACGAGGAGAGATGCATCACAATCTGGAAAGTAAGTTAGCAAGAAATCCAAAGTGATGGTTAAACCAACAACACATTTCAGAAAGATTCATACATACTTATATAGAATAGTATAGACATGCATGCGTAAGGAAACAAATACTTATATCATTTAGAGTAAAATAGATAGCATAGAATACAATACAACATATGCATGAACATGGTGGCTCTGCTATATTAAGAAGTGTAAGTTCTAGTTGTTAGAGCCTAGATTTAGCACAGGCTGAAAAGGTAACCTTCTAGGTCCACATCAAACCACGCTCAATCTTGTAACTAGCCCTATGAGGACAGGAGAGGGATCTCTCCGAGTCAATCTCAGCAAAAGATAATCAGATGGGGCTTGAGATGACTGATTTTACAACTAATCTTAGGCTAGGTATGAAGTGCAAGGATTTAATTTGAGTTTTTTGGGTGTTTTGTTGGAATCAAGGGAAAGGAAAATTAGGGTCGAGGGATGAAGGCCAAATTTTTGCAGAGTTCCAGTTGGGGCAAGGTAGGAAGTAGTTTTGATGCTTTAGATTAAATGAATGGATAGAAAAAACTACTGAGGAGATGAAGAGGGAAAGAGGCTACAAGAATCATCTCCAAATAGATGAAAACATGTAAAACTGAACAAAAGTTTAAGGTAGAGCACAACAAGCTAATGAATTCTACCTTTGTCACTCAAATTTGTTTAATTTTAGAAGCAAAGAGAAGGGAAATGGCATACATGAAACATCAATGAACTTAAAATTTCATGAAGAAAAACACCATCAAAACACAGAGCCACAAGGATCCCAACAAGTGCTGCAAAACCTTGGTCTTTCCTTTGCCAAAAATGTAGAAATCAAATGTACAATGAAGTGCCAAGCAATCCCAAGTGTCCAACCCTGGAAATGGCTAAGAAATTACATGATATAGACAATCCTAACTCCTTCCCATGCCTCTAGGGGTCGAGCTCATCATTCTAGGAGCTGTTTCAACCATATCTAAATAAGGAACTGAAAAATAGGCAATGAAGCAACTTGCCTCTATATGCTAGGAAACTAATTCATTCACTCACATTTCACCTTTTGGTGAATGAATCTACTAAGACAAGTAAAAATGTGCCCAAATTACATCATGGTCATGAAATTACATCAAGTTAGATCAATAGTAACATCAAAGAGTGGAACTAGTCAAAACTGGCCGAAATTCTGAGCTGAAGAGTGAAAAATAGGCCAAAACTCTCTATGTGACGTGCCCAAAATATCTATGCATAGCACAAAATTGGAACTGATTTTGAGGCCCCTCCCGAAGTCCAAATTGAGCTCATGATAGCTCGCTGGAAAACCCTACCTGTCTACTTTCCAACCCAAGTGGAATTTCTAGATTTGGATGTCATTTTCCCCTCCAAAACAGAAATCGCCCAAGATTACTTCCTGTGGGTGCAAAAGGTGGCAGAAATGTCATTTTTAGGGTGTTTTTGACCCTTTAGGCAACCCATAACTTGATGAAATCCTTGGGTAATTCATGAGCATGCATAGATTTTCATAAAAATTCGAGAAATGCAAATTTCTCCTCCAGAGGCTCTCCCAATTATAAGCACGCACCAAGTGGCACTATGCGTTGGGCAGGAAAATCTATTTTGAAGCCAAAAAATTCAAAATTGACAAAATTTTCTGCAAATTTGCTGAATTTTGGAATGAAGGTCCATCATCAAGTATTATGCTCAGCCAAAGAAGCTTTGGCCAAGATCATGTCTTTTCACACCTCCTCGATGCCTTCTTCATCTATGTCGCCTAAGGTGAAAATGAAGAGTTTGGTGCTTTATTTTATTTTGCCAAATGTGTCAAAGTCAAATGAGGGACTGTAGGAAAAAATGGGCAGTGAGAATGATGGAGATTTTCAATTGAGATTTAAAATGTGAGGACAGTCACTTGACTGCTTGAGGACTTGAGGATTTTATAAGTGAAATGAGAGAAGGAGATTGATAGGGAATGGTAGGGTTTAGGAGTAGGGATAATAGAACTTAGGAATAAGTGATTTGGGATGTGAGGGAATAAGGAATTGAAAAATGATAATATGACAGTGAAGGAGAAAGGAACCATAGGAAAGAAATGAGATTTGAAATACTTGGCACCAACGTCAAATTTTAACACACAAATTCAAACCCTAAGAGGCAGTTTTTATCAAAATGAGAGGGTTTATGTTTTCAACTTTTAAAATTTCATATTCTTCCCTCCAAACAACAGCAAACACAAGCTAATAGCAATTCACAGCCTTACAAACTTACTTGGCACGAGGAAAACTGAGTTGGTTTGAAATTTTTGGAAGTAGTGATGAAATTTTTGCTTGTCGGCCATGTGTGTCGTGCAGACAACACAGTGTGCCACGTAGGCTATATGCATCATGCACGTTCAATTTAACACTATGAATGATGGCTCTATGCACCACAACCTCCCAGTGTGTCGCGACTACCTCCTAATGCACCGCGATGGCTGGCTTCACCACAGTTTTGGCTTTTCAAACTGAATTTTTCTTCCTCCATTATTTTTATTTGTTCCACTGATGTCTTTGTCATGTAATTGGATTATTGAAACATAAGCATATCTCTTATGGGATGAACTTTGATTTCTGATTTGAAGAAAACCCACTGTTTG
The DNA here is from genome assembly GCA_000404065.3 of Pinus taeda. NCBI lineage: Eukaryota > Viridiplantae > Streptophyta > Pinopsida > Pinales > Pinaceae > Pinus > Pinus taeda. The sequence goes on along the minus strand of APFE030213083.1, from coordinate 150,671 downwards.
AAAACTTTGGCACTTTTACAAAAGAATTCGTTTTTTGTTTCCTTGTGATTTTTTGAACTAATGATGAATCTCTTTGTCTGTTATGCAGGGATGGATGTCATTGGATTTAGCAAAGGCGACCAAGGCTATGCCTGAAGGACTTTACAACTAAAACAACTTTGAAAATCACATGGTATTTATTACAAAAGACGAAATTTGATGATTTTTCTTCAAAACAGAGTTTTGAAGAAAAGTCATGATCGAGCATTATTACGATGAAATTTTGCAATGAAAACTTATTTCGAACCTCCCTCATGTTCCTACTAGCATTTTTAGCCATTTTGAAGACTAAACTTGCAAAACCTAGACTTAATGACTAAAATGACTCTTTTCTAACCACGAGACCAAACAAGACTGTACATGACTTTAAAATTGACTTTGATGTGCAAACATGGACCAACAGGTACATAGATGAGTGACAGGACCCTTCCATCAGAAGATTGATGCTCCTAATGGAATGCAAATGACTGAACATGAATGAGATCCCTAAAATGAAATGCAACAAAAGAGATTTTGATCTCTGACAAAGGGCTGAAGAGACCGACTCTAACATTGGCTCCAATGGGGATGGAAGCTCCTTGGAGCTACCAAGGACCACAGATCTTTGGGAGAGTAGACAGTGCCTTCATCCATTGGGCAATGGAGTCAAAACACGGAAACTAACATTATGCAGACTAACTCTGATTGAAGACTAAAACTGAAAACCGTAATAAAACCAAACATGACTAAATCATAACTAACAAACTGGAAAGGTTCTCATATTTGAGCTTATTCATCAAACTTACTCTAATTGTTCTTTTCACCACTCGATCAAGTGAAATGGAACAACCAATGCAACCATGTAACCATCTTGGCTGGTCTTTGATTTCTTCCCAAATGCTTTTTGATGCGCAGGAAAAGGGAAGAATCAAAAGGAAACTCCCATGAACTTGGAATCATGTTGACTGCTAATAAACTCGTAAAGCATGAATTTATTGGATAACTTCAAGAATACCGCGAAAGAATCTTCATAAACATCATTATTTATTTCCATTAACACATTACTACTCTGGTCCAACTAATCTTCATAGATGGATATTAATATTTTCCTCACATCCGTGTTGGCTTTCTTTGGTGATAGCAACAAGCTATCAAAAGGATCCTGAATTTCGTGAATAACCAAACTCTGTTGCTAATTCCAAACAGAACAAAAGTCTCCTTTATCAATCTCCTCATATGACTGCAAACCTTGGTATGGGCTATGCAATGAAAAATCTATTAAACAAGACAATGAAGGCAACTTTTGAATAAGATTATTATCAAAATTCTTATCTGGCACATGGTTAGCCAATGGGGAAGAACTTTTACAACAAACATCATCCAACACACGAGCAATAGGTTCATCAAAAATTTGAGAAGACTGCTACGATGTATCCATTAAAACTGTATGACATCCTACTGGTTTTTCATCTTTTTCTTTAGAGATATTATGAAGATTCTACCTTATAAACTGAAATGGTTCGAAACAAAAGGGTACAAAATCCTCTTGCATCCTTAGATCATGTATTTCAGATTCCACGCCTTGATTTGTAATATGACCTTCAATTGCATTTGGTGGTTGCAAATCTAGTGCTAGGGAGGGTTTTGTATTCAAAATGATTACATCAGTCGTTTTAGGGGAAGATTTTTCATTAACAACTTTCTCAAGAATTTCACCATCTGTCTCATCCTCAACATTAAAACTAAGAAATTGTTGACTTCCTACAAGTTGTTCATTTGAAGATTTACTATGCAATTTACCCTTCAAAAACTGAAATGATTCAAAACAAAATGGTATGGAATCCTCTTGTATCATTTGATCACATGTGCCATCTTCCATGTCTTCATATGCAACTTGACAAGCAATGGCTTTTGGGGACTGCAAAGCTGAATATGAGAAGTTTGGAACAAGGTTTTCATTGCCCTCAAGATGATCCAAATCAAGACTTGTTGACAACTGATTTCTGATTGCATGAATGTTGTCTCTGATGAACTGAAACAAAGCAAAACAAAAAGGTAAAGGTCCTTCACTTACTTCAAAATTCGATGCACTTTCCTTGTCACTGTCATAGTTGATATGCATCGGCTGATCACTGTATTCGAGCTACTGTAAGTGAACTTCCTCCTCCCACAAACCAGATGTTGATTTGTCTGTAAGATTAGCTTCTGTTTGGAGAACATAATCGTCATCATACTGATAAAACTGAGGCAAATCATCAGTATAAAACACATCATCAAGAATACATGTCATATAAACAGATCTCTCTTCTCCACGATGATCTATAAGATAATCATTATGATAATTGGGATATGAAAGAAAATGTTTTGGATCAGGAACTTGTTCGAGCCATGGGCTTGAACATTATATTCATTCCTTGTGGTGATCTTTTGCATCATATCTTCAACTGCACTTACCAACATGTCAAGCTTTACCTCTAGAAGTGTCGATTTCTCCGAATCTATGTTTTTCATCTCTTCTTCCTTCAACTTTTCCCTTCGGATCAGCAAATGGGCCTCTACATCCACTGCACTATTTGACATCTCTTCAAGTGTTGCAAGATTCCTTTCTCTCAGCTGAAACTCCATTTCTGGATCAAAGGCACCTAGGTAGTGCAAGAGAGTGGATCCAGGAGGAGGTCTTATATCAATAGGCATCGAATAATAAACTTGGTTAAATCTGGTAGGAAATTGTTGTACTATCTCCCCTGGCAATCTTTTCAGCTGGTTATACTCTTCTATAATCAATAATGGGTTTTGTCTTACCACCCACCTATCGAGGAAAACTTTGACGAACTACTGGTAATATGAGATGCTTGCATCAGGCAGGGTTTCAAACCAACTCTTGACTTTGCCTTGCAAAGAAAGAGCAAAAAGCCTAATACTGACATCTTCTTCATCAAATTCAAAAAGTTCAAGGAAAGACTCAAAATTCAGTACATGTCTCTCAGCAGTGATGTCATCGTGTTCACTGTCAAATCTTGGTAGATATAGGTCATGATTTTTAGGGAAAGCGTGTGATATAGGAGGTAAAATTAGAGGCTTGTATCGATCTGGAATTTTACAAGGTATAGGGGTATGTACAGAAGGTATAGAATTAGTCTTGGTCTCTTGAGGTTCATCAATTTGAAGACGATCATCATAAGATTCAGAAGAAGGGTCTTGATAAAGCTCAAAGGCATGCAAATCTTTGGTATTTACAATCTTCAAATGGAAGGAATCAAATGCAGGCCAAGGATCTCTTCTCAAATACAATATACTTTGCAAAGCCTTCTTAACATTCTCAGGAAAAGAGAAGAAATAATTTATAACAAAGAAAAAAATGTCTTGGATGAAAGTCCAACTTGAATACCTAATCTGTCCATATTGTCCTTTCATGTTTTTGCTGGTTGGGTTCATCCTCCAATGGAGTCCTTGGATATGATCTCAAAACTGATTTGGAATTGCCAGGTGAATGATTTCAGCCTTTCCGTGTATGATCATTGTTCACCATCAACAATCAGATCTAACTTGTTACATGTACTAGGGTGATCATTTAGATCAAATGTTTAGTTTATAAACTAGACCGGATATTGACTGAAGTAGAATTCATCTACTTTCACTAATGCAAAGCAAGATCGTTTCGAAGGCTACCTGGCTAACTTCAGGCTCCATCTGTAGTCTACAAAGCCAAACAATGAAAATAAACATTCTTCCCCAGCGGAGTCGCCACTATGTTAGAGCCTAGATTTACCACAGGTTGAAAAGATAAGCTTCTAGGTCCACATCAAACCACACTTAGCCTCGTAGCTAGCCCTACGAGGACAGGAGAGGGTTCTTTCCGAGTCAATCTTAGCAAAAGATAATTGGATGGGGCTTGAGATGACTGATTTTACAACTAATATTAGGCTAGGTATGAAGTGCAAGGATTTAATTTGAGTTTTTTGGTTGTTTTGTCGGAATCAAGGGAAAGGCAAATTAGCGTCCGAGGATGAAGGCTAGATTTTTGCAGAGCTCCAGTTGGGGCAAGGTAGGCAGTATTTTTGATGCCTTAGATTAAATGAATGGATAGAAAAGACTGTTGAGGAGCTGAAGAGGGCAAGAGGTTGCAAGAATCCTCTCCAAACACATGACAACATGTAAAACTAAACAAAAGTTTAAGGCAGAGCACAGCAAGCTAATGAATTCTACCTTTTTCACTCAAATTTGTTTAATTTCAAAAGCAAAGAGAAGGGAAATGGCATACATGAAACATCAATGAACTTACAAATGCATGAAGAAAAACACCATCAAAACACAGAGCCACAAGGATCCCAACAAGTGTTGCAAAACCCTGGTCTTTCCTTTGCCAAAAATGCAGAAATCAAATGTACAATGAAGTGCCAAGCAATCCCAAGTGTCCAACCCTAAAAATGACTGAGAAATTACATGATATAGACAATCCTAACTCCTTCCCATGCCTCTAGGGGTCGAGCTCACCATTCTAGGAGTTGTTTCAACCATATCTAAATAAGGAACTGAAAAATAGGCAATGAAACAACTTGCCTCTATATGCTAGGAAACTGATTCATTCACTCACATTTCACCTTTTGGTGAATGAATCTAATAAGACAAGTAAAAAAGTGCCAAAATTACATCATGTTCATGAAATTACATCAAGTTAGATCAAGAGTAACATCAAAAAGTGAAACTAGTCAAAACTGGCCGAAATTCTGAGCTGAAGAGTGAAAAATAGGCCAAACTTCTCTATGCGCCACGCCCAAAATCTCTATGCATAGCACAACTTTGGAACTGATTTTGAGGCCCCTCCCGAAGTCCAAATTAAGCGGATGATAGCTCGTTGGAAATCCCTACCTATCTACTTTCCAACCCAAGTGGAATTGCTAGATTTCGATCTCATTTGCCACTCCACAACTTCAATCTCCCAAGACTGCTTCCTCTGGGTGCAAAAGGTGGCAGAAAGGTCATTTTTAGGGTGTTTTTGACCCTTTAGGCAACCCCAAACTTGTTGAAATCCTTAGGTAATTCATGAGAATGCATAAATTTTCATAACAAATCCAGAAATGGAAATTTTTCCTCTAGAGGATCTCCCAATTATAAGCGTGCGCCAAGTAGCGCTACGCATTGGGCAGTAAAATCTGTTTTGAAGCCAAAAAATTCAAAATTGACAAAATTTTCTCCAAATTTGCTGAATTTTGGAATGAAGGTCCAACATCAAGTATTATGCTCAGCCAAAGAAGCTTCATCCAAGATCATGTATTTTCACGCCTCCTCGATGCCTTCTTCATCTATGTTGCCTGAGGTGAAAATGAAGAGTCTTGTGCTTTGTTTTATTTTGCCAAATGTGTCAAAGTCAAATGAGGGACTGTGGGAAAAAATGGGCAGTGAGAATGATGGAGTTTGTCAAGTGAGCTTTAAAATGTGAGGACAATCACTTGACTGCTTGGGGACTTGAGGATTTTATAAGTGAAATGAGAGAAGGAGAGTGATAGGGAATGGTAGGGTTTAGGAATAGGGATAATAGAACTTAGGAATAAGTGATTTGGGATGTGAGGAATAAGGGATTGACAAATGATAATATGACAGTGAAGGGGACAGGAACCACAGGTAAGGAATGAGATTTGAAATACTTGGCAACAACGTCAAATTTTAACACACAATTTCAAACCCTAAGTGGCATTTTTTATCAAAATGAGAGGGCTTATGTTTTCAACTTTTAAAATTTCATATTATTCCCTCCAAACAACACCAATTACAAGCTAATAGTAATTCACAGCCTTACAAACTTACTTGGCATGAGGAAAACTGAGTTGGTTTTAAATTTTTGGAAGCAATGATGAAATTTTTGCTTGTCATCCCTGTGCGCAGCACGCACAACCCAGTGTGCCACGCAGGCTGTATGCACTGCACATGTTCAATTTAACACTGTGAATGATGACTCTATGTGCCGCGACCTCCCAGTGTGCTGCGACTACCTCCCAATGCGCCGCGACAGCTAGCTTCACCACAGTTTCGGCTTTTCACACTGACTTTTGCTTCCTCCATGATTTTTCTTTGTTTCAATGATGTCTTTGGCATGTAATTGGATTATTGAAACACAAACATATCTCTTATGGGATGAACTTTGATTTTTGATTTGAAGAAAACCCATTGTTTGAAAACTTTGGCACTTTTACAAAAGAATTCTGTTTTTGTTTCCTTGTGATTTTTTAAACTGATGATGAATCTCTTTGTCTATTCTACAGGGATGGATGTCATTGGATTTGGCAAAGGTGACCAGGGCTGTGCTTGAAGGACTTTACAACTGAAACAACTTTGAAAATCACATGGTATTTATTACAAAAGACGAAATTTGACAATTTTTCTTCAAAACAGATTTTTGAAGAAAAGTCATGATCGAGCATTATTACGATGAAATTTTGCAATGAAAACTTATTTCGAACCTCCCTCATGTGCCTACTGGTATTATTAGCCATTTTGAAGACGAAACTTGCCAAACCTTAGACCTAATGACTAGAATGACTCTTTGCTTACCACGAGACTAAACAATATTGTACATGACTTTAAAATTGACTTTGATGAGCAGACACGGACCAGCAGGTACATGACATGAGGGAGATGAGTGACAAGACCCTTTCGTCAGAAGATTGATGCTCCTAATGGAATTCAAATGACTGAACATGAATGAGATCCCTAAAATGGAATGCAACAAAAGAGATTTTGATCTCTGGCGAAGGGCTGAAGAGACCGACTCTAACACCAGTCATACAATACATCCATGTCCAACCACTAGTTCCTATAGCATAATGTTACAACCAAAACCACCTACTCCTTTAAAGAGATGTACTAGCTCTGTGCAGTGGAGAAACCAAGGCTCATTACTATATTATCCAAGCTTTCTCTATGATACTCCTATCGAAGCTTGGCTAAACAAAATCCTTTACAATGAGTTATGAGGTTCTATTTATAGCAAAGGGTGGGGTGACCCTTGAAATTCCCCTTTGTGATAGTTCATCAACCCTCATGACTCTTCATCTACTCTATGACTGTTACATCCAACTATTGACACTTGAATTTCCAGTTGACAACACATTACACATTACATTACAATGCACATGTGCCCATGTGAGACAAAATTGCTTGAGCAAGCCATGCAAGGCATCATTGACACCCAATCCATTGTGGTGAGACCAACTCTTTGACATGCTTATAATGGTGAAGGTGGTGAGTTGATGCCAAGCTTGGTCATCTGTGATGGTGTGCATGCACTCCATGGTGACATCTTTCTAAAGCAAACTCTTCCCTTTGTTGGATCTAGGTGCATTTGTGTGGCTCCTCCATCCAGATCTTCTGCTAAAATCCACATGGTCTTCTTGAGTGCAGCCGAATTGGAAACACATTGATGCATAGTGTCTAGGCTGATCTTCTAGTGTGTGTTGGTGGTCATGCACATCAGCTTTAAACTACATGTTCAGCTCCAGTCGGACTTGCTTCTTGTCTTCACCTTGGTGAGTGTGCTGAATGGGTGGAATCACATGCATGTTCACAGTGACATGCAGGCTGCTGCATTCCCTTACATGTGATCAACAATGCTACTCACCTTGTCTGTTGCATGTTAGCTACTGGGATGCAGGGAAAATTTTAAGAACCCCCCCTAAATTTATAAATATAATAAATGGGCGAATCTCCATGGTATATAGGAAAATGGAGGCGATTTTATCAATAATATAATATGTATATATAATTTTTTGGCGAATCTCTCACCAGGCATGGCGAATATTTTACTCAATTAAAATATTGTAATATCTTGGCAAGTCTTTCACTACCATGGTGAATACCATGGGTCAATACCATGTGCCATTTTTGTGAATACCATGGGTCAATACCATGTGCCATATTTTTATTAATTCTAATATTAGGGTTAATAATGGTTTTTTTGCATGGTATTAATAACAATCTAGTCCATGGTATTTGTCCCATAGTATTTTGCCCATAGGTTTCACCTATATATAACACATTTTTTGAGTGTTCGTAAAATATAAGGTGACTTATGGAGTAAATATAAAAAAATGTTTTATTTGTTTACCATACCTCTCGTTTATTTATATTTTTATTAATTTACCATACTTCTTCTACAAATATGGTATTTGGCCCATAGGATTCACTTTTCACTTAAATAAAAACCTCTTTCTTGAGCCTTCATAAATAGAACGAGGGTTATGGACTAAATATAAAAAGAGGTTTTATTTATTTACCATGCGTCTAGTTTATTTATATTTTTATTTATTTACCATACCTTTTGAGTAAGTATAAAAAGATGTTTTTATTTATTTACCATACCTCCACTTTACTTATATTTTTATTTGTTTACACCCTTGCATGTATATAAGGTGA